>BQNB010075146.1:1306-31564 GCA_026074375.1 Tanacetum coccineum | reverse complement strand
CATGGTAGAGTACTTCCTTCATGATTCATGCCTCTACAAGTTTCCCAACTTCTTCCTATATTGCCTGGTTTCTATCGGCTGCTTGTCTTCTTTTCTTTTGTCTAACCGGAGAGCATCCCCCCCTCGCACGTTTAAGCGATATTCTGTAATGTGTCTTGGGACGCCGATCATATCCGCAGGCTTCCAGGAAAAAATGTCCAAGTTACGCTAGAGTAGACCACACAACTTGTAGCGGCCTTCCTCAGTGAGAGTGAAGCCAATCATTACTGTTTATTCCAGATATTCTGGATTTATTGCCACCTTGAATCTTTCTTCCACCATTGGTTTAGTAGCCGGGAGGGTCTCTTCGGGTCCGGAGACCAACGCACACTCTAGCGAGACCAACATGCTGCTTTTTAAGGTAATTACTCCTCCTTCTACTGGGAGCTTCAGCATTCCGTGAGTTGTTGACAAAACTGCTTGCAATTTTCTGACTCCTGGTCTTCCAATAATTCCGTTGTACGAAGATGGTGATCTTACAACTACGAAATTCATCCAAGCCGAAGTGGAGTGTTCTTCGTCTCCAATCCTTACCAGTAGTTGTATTTGCCCTATTGGCCATATTATCTCACCACTAAATCCAATCAAAGGGGTGGTAGCTGGCACCAATTGGTTTTTGATTTTCAGGCGGATTCGATTGAAATAGTGTTCATACAGTATTTCTAAGGCTGATCCGCCATCCACGTACATGCGGTGTATGCAATGGCCTTCTATTTCTGCCTCGATGATCATTGGACCTTCTGTTCCTTCACCTTCATCTAGGGGTGGGAAAAGGATTTCTGTGTTAGGAGAAAAACTTTGTGTTATCTTTTGCCTAACCACTCTTTCCCAAGGTTGGACCATTAGGATGGCTACTGCTTTGCCCTTCCTGGAGGTTTCTCCTTTCTTTGCCGCCTTGGGCTGTTCCTTTCCATTGTTCTGTTTGAGCTCCTTTATTAAGTGCGACAAATTTTCTGCCTTGAGCATTTCTTCTATTTGTTTCTTTAGGTGCATACACTCATCCGTGTTATGCCTCACTTCACCATGGAACTCACAAAATTTGGTGTGATTCCGCTTCTCGATTAGAGTCGTCATTGGTGGCAGAGCTTGAATTTCCTTTTTTCTAAAGCAAAAATTTATGTAGGAGTTTTTGTGAGGAGCGTGAATCGATCTTGCTTCCTTTCTGGCCTCTGCTGGTTCCAGAATTCTCCTTTCTTGAAATTTTGCTTCTGGTTACCCTCTTGCTATTTCCATGGTGGAAACGATTTCTTTCGCTCGTGATTCGAGGCTGCCACTTCCCCCCTGAGGAAGGATGTGGTCACTCTCATCATTTCATCAACTGTTTTGGGATTTTATCATGGAGTCGTTTGATGAGTTCAGGGTTTGTGATTCCATGCACGAATCCGAAGATCCGCATGCACTCCGGTACTCCCTTAACATCCCTGCTTTCTAGTTTATACCTTATCACAAAATCTTTTGTGTATTCTCCATCCCGCTGCTTGATGTTATAGAGCTCTATGGGATCTTTGATGCATTTCTTCTGTTGAAAATAGTTTTCTAGGAATGCTTTCTTCAGATCATCATAACTGTCTATTGATTTAGTCGGTAGGTCATCGAACCATACCCTAGCGTTTCCTGTCAGCGTAGAGTTGAACATGTGACACCAAGTCGGCATAACCCATCGTTCTGTTTTTGCGGCTGCCTGAAAGATTTTTAAGTAATCCTCCGGATCTTCACTCCCGTCATATGTCTTAATATGGCTGGGCATTCTTGTCTTTGGGAAATCGAAGTAGCAGATTCTGGGCGTAAAAGGATCTATTTCTTCACATACCCATGGCTGGGACAAGTCATCCTCCTCCCTACTTGATTTCTTCTTCTTTGAGCTTGATTTCCAATGCCCGCCTCCGTTGTCTTTACTTTCTGATAGCGCTTCTGTATATCTCGAGTAGGAGCGCTGGTTGTGGCTGTCTGAGCGTGTAGACACATTCCTTCCTCTGCTTCCCAACCTTTTAAACACGCCCCTTCTTTCTCTCTTGAGTTTTGATTTGGCGATCTTGACCGGTTGCGTCTTATTCTTGAAAACACACTAGGGCTAGGTCTTGGGCTGCGGGAGCGCCTAGATCTGTGCCTCTTTTCGTGTTCCTTGGTACTCATCGTCCTTGACTCGGAATATCATGATGTTCTGGAGCATCCTTCGAAGTTAAGTCGGGCTTTCGCTTCTTTCAGTTTTTCGTTTCTTTCTTTCTCTTTGTAAAACTTCTCGGCTATGATTGGCAGCAATTGGTTATAGTTCTTGTCACAATACTCCCGGAGGGCTGCGTCGGACGCGAACTTACCTCGATCTTGTGGAGTTGGCTCTTTTCCACTCCCTATCGTATTTCGCACAGCAGACGTGGGCTGGCTAGGAGCGGGTTGTTCATGATTGCTCATGGTGAGTATTTTTGTAGAACGCAGTTATATTCTGGTCCCACAGATGGCGCCAACTTGTTAGTACAAAATATGTTATGGGTTGAAAAGATGGATCCGGGTGATTATTGGGCTAGGCCAATGATGAGATCTTGTACTGAACCAAGCAATGAGATGATCTCCTGCACAATTAAAGGTAAACCGTTAGTCTTATCGTGAGGACGGACCCCACGATTAAATTCCGGCGTGAGAATAAGTAAACATGTTTGTCAAAGAATGTCAGAGTATGTGTGTGTAAAATGTGATCAGAAAATCATACCTTGTGGGGTGTCAGAGTACCCCCTTTTATAGGTAAGCCAAATATTAGGTTTTTCTAGTATTTCGCTTGGGCCTGTTGGTGGGCCGAAGTGGGACCCTTGTCAGGCAAGAGTCTGCTTGTAATTGTGACTTTCGGATATTGGTTTACCTAGTGAACTTCCGCTAACCTGCGGAAGTGTCCTCTGGAAACCCCTCGTCCGTCTTGCTACTTCCGGACCGTAGCTAGTTTGGCTTGGGCTTAGTTTTGGTCCATTGTGCTTTTTGATTGTCCTATTGGGCCTGGGCCCATGTATGGCTTATGTAGTCCAGGCCCAAAGGCCTGCTATACGTGTTATACGTCATCAGATCTCGTTCATACTTATTGATGTGAGTATTTATAAACCTATTTTCAATGTTATTTTTGTATGGTTATATTTTATTTTGATTTGCACGTTATGGAATCCATTAGATCATGTGCTAGATTAGGTCTTGGGTGAATGTGGATGATTGAAAGTGTTTAAATGACGGAGATAGGTTAGTTTAGGCGCATTGTGATGTTTTGGTGAAGTAAAACTGGTGTTTGGTATAGTTTCGAAATAGACAATTTACTGCAGAAAGTTATTCATCGGATTTTGGGTACCATAAAAATCCGAAAACTGATTTTTGATTTAAGAATATGATAGAGTTTATTTTCATGAACGTTTCGGTAGGTGGATTGTTCCGTAACTCCTAATAACGAAGTTTTTATGGCCGATTGAAATTTGGAAAAACTTAATATATACTAGTTCAGCACTTGGTAATTTTTGAATCAGCACATAAAATTTAAAGCCCGTTTCGAGCACTTTCGAGTCCGTTTTGGCCATCTGGCGAAACATGAAAGTTGTCCGAAATGTCGTTTCACTTTCACGGTGTAAATTTCGTAATTTAAGGATGACAAACGAAGGATAAAACTGAGCTGTGGGTTATATATATATATATATAAACCGCGCAAAATTTTAGGGGCAAAACGGTCATTTTCTGGTCTGTTTCGGCCATCGGCCGAAACATAAAAGTTGTTTGGATTGTGGTTTTACGTGCCCGGTAGAAAAGGCTAAGATTGAAAGTAACTTAAGGCGGGTCAAGACCAAAGTCAACGACTAGGAAAATTATATATAAAAAGTCAAAGTAAAAGTCAAAGGAGGATTTAAAAATGTCATTTAGTCGTCGTAAGTGTTGTTCAGGTTGATAAAAATAATAACAAATATAATTTCGTGGATTACATTATTTTTGGAATCATCGGTCGTTTCTAGGAATGGCAAGTCTATAAACAGAAACTTTTTATATATATATATATATATATATATATATATATATATATATGAAATGTAACGTCGGGGTTGTAATTAAATAGTTAGGCATTGGTGTATTGGAGATTGATGAAAGAATGAAATAATTTTGGTATTAATACAACCGGTCTTTTAAAAAATAGCAACTTTTCAAAAATAAGAAACTTTCCGAATATAGGAAGTTTTCAAAAATGCGATGCAACTTAATTGTGAGTGGGATTTTAGTTCTAAGTCATTTTATAAGAATTAGGGGCGTAAGTGTGGATTCTATAGCATGCTTTCTTATAAATAATATATGTAGATATATATGTTGTGATTATTGTATGAGTCGATCGTACTTTATTATTTCTCTAATTGCGCGACATAATTCTAGGTCGCGGTTGAGTCACTTATCGTTGATACTTCGTGGTTGGTTGGTTAGTTGATCATCATCTTCGATCAAGGTGAGTTCATAGCCTCGCATTTAAATCTTTTGAATGTTTTATGAACCCGCGAGGGGGATACATGCTTGTTTATACAAATCGAACACAAGTGATTTTTGATATGTGGATGGGATTTCATTGCTGTGGGTATTTGATGTCTGAAAAGTCCCTACCATATGGATCGTTAGTTACCTCTCGGGGTAAACGCTAGTACAATAAAATAGATCTATTTGGTTTGACCACCTGTCCGGGGTATGATCCGTTGGTGAGAATACCCCGAGTGGACATATTGTATTAAGAAAATGGGCGTTTGACATGACACCTCAGGATGGGCATATTTGTCACTTGGTGACGAATGGTTAAGGTTCGGTTCATGGACTCAAGCCATAGAAAGAATGCACATATCTTGTTTTGAATTGTGGCGATTTATACTTGTGTTCAAAATGCTTAAATTATAAACTCTATGAATTCACTCAACTTTGTTGACGTTTTTAGCATGTTTTATCTTAGGTGATTATGATGTGCTTGCTTGGATGGGAATGAAGTGCGGGTATCGAGATTAAAGACTTGGTGAATAATCACATTCGATAAAACTATTTTTGGGATCGAGTCGTAGTGTATTTGATCAAATTGGAATTATCTTTCTAAAAACTGTTTGGGGACCTGTGTACTCTGATTTTTTAATAAAATCGAATGTGATACTTATTTTAAAAACGTCTCTTTTGAGGTCGTTTTCTGTAACTCGTGTGTATGAACTATGAAGTAGCACCCCAATGTTGTATTCCGTTGTGTTCCGAATTTTGGGGGTGTAACACATGACAACTTACTTGGCTTGCTTTCTAATCAGCAAATAAAATCATAAAAAAGTAATTGCTATAACCGGTAGGCTAGTTGTGACATGTAAACAAAAGTATGATATGGAATAAATTTAAAAGTTTGTAAGAGGGCAGGGTACAGTGCGCCACGGCTTGAGCCGTGGCCGAAAACGCGAAATTAACCACACCTTGAGTAGCATTTTAGAGTCTCGCGCCGTTATCCCCAGCCCAAATGGTCCGGGAAAACGCGACGCGAAAACGCGAAACGTTGTACCGCGTTTC
The DNA here is from genome assembly GCA_026074375.1 of Tanacetum coccineum. Classification (NCBI taxonomy): domain Eukaryota; kingdom Viridiplantae; phylum Streptophyta; class Magnoliopsida; order Asterales; family Asteraceae; genus Tanacetum; species Tanacetum coccineum. Next base: position 25,999 of record BQNB010075146.1, on the reverse strand, counting down.
GCGTATTAATTTTTTTATTTAAATTTTTCTTTTTTTAAAAAAAAACTAGCCGTTATACTACGGGATTTTGAAAAAAAGAGCCGCTTTTTTTAGGGTTTGTAACTTTTTACCCACTTTAAACTCTATTAATAGCCTATATAACTCCCAATTTTTATATATCTCTTCCAAACTTTCATATATCACTTATATATCTCTTCTATTTTTTTAATCAACTCCAATGGATCCCAACAATGAAATGCCCGATTTATACGAGTATTACTCTCAACTCGATATGAATCAATATACACAATATTGCGGCTATTTAGAGCAATTAGAAGATACGGAGGAAGATGAAGCCGAAAGTTCGGAAAAACGTTCAAGGAGATATATTGCACGCGAACGAGAATTGGCGGAAGAAAAGTTACGCCGTGATTATTTTGGGGATGAAAACACGCCACCCGTGTATCCGGAAGAATACTTTCGTCGAAGGTATCGTATGAGTTCTACACTTTTAAAAAAAATCGTAAATGATATTTCCAATTATAATGTTGACCCTTTGCCCGATTACTTCCTATTTTTTAAACAACGCCCCGATTGTACCGGTCGTTTAGGATTTAGTTGTATGTTGAAATGCACATCCGCCATACGCCAATTGGCATATGGTACAACACCCGATGCATTTGATGAGTATTTGCAATGTGCCGAACGATGTTCACGTGAATGTTTATGGAACTTCACTAAATGCATATATATATTGTATGTTGAAAAATATTTGAGGAAACCAACTTTAGAAGACGTCCAACATGTATATGACTTGCATGAAAGGAAACACGGGCTTCCGGGAATGCTCGGGAGCATTGATTGTATGCATTGGGAATGGGTAAAGTGTCCTAAGGCGTTACATGGTCAATTCAAAAGAAAAGATAAAAGATACCCCACTATAATGCTTGAGGCCGTTGCGGATCAACAATTGTGGTTTTGGCATGCATATTTTGGGGTACCGGGATCAAATAATGACCTTAATGTTTTATATGGTTCGCCGTTATTTAATGACCTTCTAGCGGAGAAAGATCCAGAAGCTCCGTTTCAAGTAAACGGAAAAACATACGGAAAAAGGTTATTATTTAGCGGATGAAATTTATCCTCAATGGTCTACGTTTGTCAAAGCGTTTAGTATTGCAAGGGATCAAGAAACAATGAAGTTTAAAAGAGTTCAAGAAAGTGCAAGAAAAGATATTGAAAGAGCTTTTGGAGTCCTACAAGGTCGGTGGGGAATTATACAACAACCAGCACGAGCTTATAACATGAACATGATTAAAAGAATCATTTATTGTTGCATGATATTGGAAGATCAAAAATTCGATATTAGTGAATATTGGCATATGTACGTTCCTCCAGAGAGCATCTCAACGTTACTTGGGTTCGATCGATGGCGAAATGACATACGATGGAGAAACAAAGAACTTCGGGATAGGAGAGTTCACGAAGACCTTCGACAAGATATTGTGGAACATTTGTGGAACCTTAATAATGAAATTTAAATTTATGTAGTTTTTTATTTAAGTTTATGTTTTTTTATTTAAGTTTATGTATTTTTTTTAAGTTAATGTAATGTTTTATTTTTATTAATGAAAATTTAATTTTAAGTTCAATAAAGTTTTTTTTATATAAATGAAAAAAAAGTAGGAAACCATAACTCCAAAATTTTTGGTGTTGACTAAGGAGGGTGTTTTTGGTGTTATGGGAAAAAGTGGTGATGTGACATCATTTTTTTCCCACGGCTTGAGCCATGGCACGAGACCATACCCCGTGCTCTAAGGTATCGTGGTAATTTTTTAGGTTTGTGTCTCATATGCGGACATTTACAAAAATTTGTTACTGCCATCGGGTAGATTAACACTTCAATAAAATCATTACGGTGGATGCCCTTAGAGCACAAGGTATGGTGAGCCATGGACGAAAACGCCAGCCCACGGCGCGACAACCATACCATGGGTGGCGTTTTCGGGTCTCGCGCCGCCACCACCAGCCGAGATGGTGGGCGAAAACGCGACCCGAAAACGCGTTTTCAGGTCTCGCGTGTATAATTTTTTTTTTTATAATTTTTTTTTAAGTTTTATGTATTTTTTTTAAGTTTATGTAATGTGTTATTTTAATTATTAATGAAATTTAAAATTTATATTTATATGGTTTTTTATAAAAATGAAAAAAAAGTGAGGTCTTCCCATAACACCAAAAAATGTGATGTTAACCAATGAGTCACTTTTTGAAGTTATGAGAGTTTTTGGTGTTGCAAAAAAAAATGCATTTTTGGCCATGACTCAAGACATGACACCAAACTATACCTAGTGCTCTTAACATGTCTTTGCCTTTTCTTCAAATCAGCCGTTTTCATGATTTGTTTTTTTTTTGAACATCGTTTTCATGATTTGTTCGTTCGTCGTTTTTTTTTCATTGGTTATAGTGCTTGAAAATTCAATATACTATTACACGCGAAACGCATGATCTTAAATAGTCAAAGGTGTCGTGGGTCCTCGAATTAGTTCTGTATAAGTTATTATAACATATCGTATATACTAATTTAGCTCCCATTTAAAATATATTATCCAGATCATGTGGCTAAATCTAATTTTATAATAAGTGAAAATCAATAATGTAGTACGAAGTAGCAATGTTAAGCCAGATTTATGATACAAATTTCAGTATCACTCCAACCATTTTTTACGATTTTCGAACAATAAACTCAATTCTCAATGACAAATTTTTCAAGCTCTAGCTTTTTTGTAAGATTTTTCGTGATTTTATTGGCGTTATGGAGTGGTATGTTGTATGCTAATGGATGTTATACGTCCATTATCAGCTTTGGCGACTCCATCGCTGACACCGGGAGCCTAAAACAACTGGCTTACATATCCCACAAAACATTCCCAAGTCTAAATTTTCCATACGGAGTAACCTTCTTCCATGAACCCACAGGCCGTTGCTCAAACGGCCGTCTCATCATTGATTTCCTAGGTATCTTGTTCTTTGAAATTATTCTGATCCTTAATTTACATAAATATTGCTTATTGGTATAATTCGATTAATTATGGTTCATAGTAGTTATTTGTCTTGTTTTTTTAGCGGAGAGTCTTGGGTTGCCGTTTATACCACCATTTATTAATCACAAGGGGAGTGACAGTATGATTGCATTGCGACAAGGAGTAAATTACGCTGTCGCGGGTGCTACAGCATTGGATTCATCGTATCTTAAAGCAAAAGGGATTCAAAATCCTGTGACAAATGCATCTTTAAGCATTGAGTTAGGATGGTTTAAACAATCACTGCCTTCTTTATGCAAGAACACTTCAGGTAAATAATTAACTTGATAATGCATTTCTATATATCTATCAGTCACTATTTAGCATTAATAAATATGCATATTGACTGAGCGGTTATTATATTTTGCAGACTGTAGAAATTTAATCGGACATTCTCTGATCCTAGTGGGAGAGATTGGCGGTAAGGATTACAATTTTCCCATATTTGACAAAAACACCTTGGATGAGTGATTAACTGATGACCTTGAGAAGGAACCTATCAAACATGCTCAAATTATAGAAACTTATATAGCCTAGCGTGCATTAATGGTGACTATGAAGCACTTGGTATAGTTCTGGTAAACAGTGGTACCTAACAAAACCAAATTAGCTAAAAAACTGATTCTAAATTAACTTGAAAATTCATATTAACTACTTTGTATATAGGGAGAAGAAATATGAACCCAATATAAAAAGCTAAACAGGTTCACCTGGATACCAGCATGACTACACAATTAGAAATCAAACTCAGTGGGGTGACAGATCTTGGTATCCACAACAGTTCCTGGCAAATTTAGTAAATAAGATAGAATTAGAAAATCACAAACCAACCATAAACAGAACTTAGCAAATCAGAAATTTACAAACCTGGAAGAACGTTGCCACTCTTATCAGTACTACCCCTGTCACCGTGCTTCACCGGGAAGAAACGAGTATGATGCCTCTTCTGAACCACAACGAATGTTACACGTGGCATGTAGTTTTGTTCCAGTGAAAGACAGGCCTAGATGTATCAACCAACTGTATTTGTTAAAAAAGGGAACATACGTACTTTTGACGTGTTTTATAATAATAAATGTAGAAAGGAGAACTACCTTGCGGATCTTGTCAATTTCATACAGCAACACCTCATTGAACTGTCCCTCGCTAATTAAACAAAAGATGTATAAATGGGCTTATAAAAAATAAGCAGAGTCAAATAAGCTCATCAGCTTAAACAAACACACCATAAGTATTATCAACAAACACCTCACTTATAAGATGCTTGTTTTGATTGAACTGGTATTGGAGCCCAACTTAAGACCACTCTAGCATAACAAAATTTGAGCGTCAGCCTCTAACATGAAGTTAAAAATTCAAGCGCCAATATTTTTTTAGTCATTATTTTAGTTTGATATTCTCAAATTTTGTTTATAACTCATCACATCTTTTCATCAAAGGCAATACATATAGTTTGAAAACTAGTCCTGATATTAAACTATAAAAAATATATTTTTAGAGTTTGAGACACATATATTCCAATCGAAAATAGTGCAAGTTTAATGAACTTATTATACATGTACTCCGTATTACAACTATTAATGTTTGAGGGGCCTAATTTAACGTAATGGAACAGGGCCTCAAAAACTCACGGGGCGGCCCTGCTACTAACATCATCCTTAGTGTAGTTGTAGAACACTTAAGACACTCATATACACTATAATGAAGGTACCGAAGTCCATACTAAAAAAATCTTATAATAGGTCCCTTATTCAACCTAAAAAATGCAATCGTATTTAACGATCTACATGACCTGATGCAACTAAAACACTCAACCTTATTATCTAAAATATAGTTGAAAATCGATTATAAAATATATAAATTCAACCAATTCCTACAAGAGTTAACAACTGTTAACGAGCTGGAATCACTTAACCGAAACAATAAATCCAAACAAAATTACAACCTAATTCCACTTGAAACCACATCGATCCACTCAACACCTAATGTTTTCACTGAGGCATCTTATCAAACACTTGCGCCACAAACTACTGATAATTTCATTGAAGCATTTTATCAAACACTTAGGCCACAGCTACTAATGCTTTCATTGAAGCATTCTATAATAATAATAGAACCACTATATAAACATTGTAACACCCCCAAATAGGGTCGCAGCGGAATAAGGGTTCGGGGCGTGTTACTTCTCAGATCAATAACACAAGATAATATAAGAACGACTAAAAAGTTATTTAAAACTGATACATTGGATTTAATAAAGTATGTGTTACAAAAGCCCGAAACTTTACTTGTTTACTTGTTATTATTATTACAAAGATTTCTAGCCCATAACAGATATACAAAATGTAATGCGACTAAATCTTTATATGTATGACTTCAAAATATAACCACCAATGTATCCTTCGCACCTCGTGCTTAATGACCTCCTGAAAAACATTGCATTTAAAAACGTCAACATAAAGTTGGTGAATTTCATAGGTTTATGTAAATGTATATGCAGGACCGCAAGACTTTCCCAGTGATAATGCAACAGATGCAGACATCACAAAATGCAATTACGTTTGTCTAAGCTCATGACACCGAAGCTCGACATAATTGAATACAATATATAAATATTGCCTACATTGCCCGTGATGATGTTCAACCCGTAACATCCAGTATCCGACATGATATACGTTCGTTTCCAGTGATAGCTAGTCACCCGAACGGGGAGGTCAATCCCAAATAGATCTATCTATAATCATTCGCGCTCACATTCCAGTAATTGACAGTTCATGATTCATGGGCATAGTGGGTTATCGCTACTTAGGCAACACGTAATCATGATAAAATGTACACTTGCGTCCAATTTGTAAAACATGCATATGTTTCTCACCCCAAAAACTTGTAATTTAATAATTGTAAAACATGGGGCTATGAACTCACCTTGAGTGAGTAAACTGATAACAAAATATCCCAAGTAAAAACGCGTCACGCTAACGCTCGAATGCAACCTAGTTAATATAGGTCGAATCAGTATTCAAGTACGTTGTCTAACAACAACTGTATATAATCCTATATAGTTATCATCGTACTATCGTTCGGGCTATCATAATTTAAGAGGTCATGACATGACGTACGAGGAGTTAGGACACTTTAAATCGTAAATCCAACAACTCGTCAATACGCCATCCGAAGAAGCCTCATTATGAAATTCCCTAGTAATATAGCACTTCGATAACTAATAACATATATACATGATTTGTTCGTTCGTCGTTTTTTTTTTCATTGGTTATAGTGCTTGAAAATTCAATATACTATTACACGCGAAACGCATGATCTTAAATAGTCAAAGGTGTCGTGGGTCCTCGAATTAGTTCTGTATAAGTTATTATAACATATCGTATATACTAATAATTAATTAGCTCCCCATTTAAAATATATTATCCAAAATGTGGCTAAAGTCTAATTTATAATAAGTGGAAAAAAAAAAAAAGATAAAAAAAAAAAAAAAAAAAAAAAAAAATCAATAAGGTAGTAACGAAATGTAGAATGTTAAGCCAGATTTATGATACAAATTTCAAATAAACTCAATTCTCAATGACAAAATTTTCAAGCTCTAGCTTTTTTGTAAGATTTTTCGTGATTTTATTGGCGTTATGGAGTGGTATGTTGTATGCTAATGGATGTTATACGTCCATTATCAGCTTTGGCGACTCCATCGCTGACACCGGGAGCCTAAAACAACTGGCTTACATATCCCACAAAACATTCCCAAGTCTAAATTTTCCATACGGAGTAACCTTCTTCCATGAACCCACAGGCCGTTGCTCAAACGGCCGTCTCATCATTGATTTCCTAGGTATCTTGTTCTTTGAAATTATTCTGATCCTTAATTTACATAAATATTGCTTATTGGTATAATTCGATTAATTATGGTTCATAGTAGCTATTTGCAATGTTTTAAAAACCGGTTTTTTAATTGACTCGGTCGAGTCACCGGGTCACGGTTCAACCGGTTTAACCGGCTGTTCAACCGGGTTTTTTGGCCAAAACCGGCTTCCGGTCACTCGACCGGTTCACGGTCCAACCGGTTCAACCGGCCGGGTCAACCCGGGTTTTAAAACACTGGCTATTTGTCTTGTTTTTTTAGCGGAGAGTCTTGGGTTGCCGTTTATACCACCATTTATTAATCACAAGGGGAGTGACAGTATGATTGCATTGCGACAAGGAGTAAATTACGCTGTCGCGGGTGCTACAGCATTGGATTCATCGTATCTTAAAGCAAAAGGGATTCAAAATCCTGTGACAAATGCATCTTTAAGCATTGAGTTAGGATGGTTTAAACAATCACTGCCTTCTTTATGCAAGAACACTTCAGGTAAATAATTAACTTGATAATGCATTTCTATATATCTATCAGTCACTATTTAGCATTAATAAATATGCATATTGACTGAGCGGTTATTATATTTTGCAGACTGTAGAAATTTAATCGGACATTCTCTGATCCTAGTGGGAGAGATTGGCGGTAAGGATTACAATTTTCCCATATTTGACAAAAACACCTTGGATGAGATTAAAGCATATGTTCCTGATGTTATTGATACCATCATCTCCACAATCAACGTAAGAGACTACTCAAATCATCCAAAACACTTTTTACCAGTATGATGAAATAATTGTTTCTACTACTAAAATATTTGTCACACCCTTTGGCCTTTAGGAATTATGCATAAATCAAACAAAATACTTTTAAGTAGTATAATGTAACTTGACTCCTATATCCGTTTCAAATTTATATAGGAGCTGATTGAGCTGGGGGCGAAAACACTAGTTGTTCCTGGAAACTTTCCAGTTGGATGTAATGCTGCATATTTGACACTACTTGGTTCAGACAGAGAAGAGTATGATCCCACGACCGGTTGCCTCGTCAAGTTAAATGAGTTTGCAGAATAACACAACAATTTACTGCAAATGAAACTAAATCAGATTCGAGAGATTCATCCAAATGTCATCATTATCTATGCCGACTACTACAACGCTGCCATGAAAATCTACCGTTCCCCACATGAATATGGTAAGTAACTAATTTATATCTCAAAACCACTTTCTGGCATTGGTCTTCAAGTCATTTTGTGTCGTAATGTAATTCACACTTTGCAGGATTCACAAACGGTGCTTTGAAGTCATGTTGTGGAGGTGGAGGGCCATATAACTACAACCGGTCCATGAAATGTGGATATGGATATGCGACCATGTGTGATGAACCAGATACCTATTTTAACTGGGACGGCGTACACTTCACGGAAGCAGCATACAAGTATATTTTCAAAGGTCTATTTCAAGGGCCTTACACAACACCCCCATTTAGTTCCTTATGTTCTACACCGATATCACAAGTGAGAGTCGGAACATCAAGTTCTGTCTAAGAAATGCGAGCTTAGATATATATACTTTGCAGGATAGAACATTAGAACCTAATGACGAAAAGGAGTTGGGAGAGTCGTATACTTTTTACAAATTATATTTGGTTGTGGATTGTGCAAACTAAATATTGTACATAAACTGAAATAATTGATGTAAATACTAAATAGTGATGCATGAAGTATTTTGTGCGCTATGACTTTGATTTGAAAATCAATTGGAAGTTCACATTCTTCTTTTGTTTGGCCACAGCTTCCTTGGTGTTTATCTTAGTTTTACTTTTTTTTATTGATTGACATCCTTAATTGGTATGCCTAATTATATGCCTAAACCTATATGAGAGGATTCTGTTGGAGAAAACACAGAGAATCATAATTTCATACAATTTCACAAACCACTAAATGAGTGTCACATCCCTTTAGGCACAAAAATAATCACATGTTTATGCCTCTCAATCATTTTCTATCTTTTTTGTGTGTGTAAAATATCAGGACGATGTTTGGTTTTTTTCTTTTATGAGCTCAAACTTCAAAACAGACTTATGTCTATCAATGTGGTTGATGTCAACTCAAAGTAGTTAAAGTACAGATATTGAAGCATACAAAAACCTCTTAGAACATTTAAGGCCATGTTTGTCAAAAATCAAAAAATCAGTTATGTAACTTAAAAGAAAAAACAAACCAAAATATAGATAAAATTAGACAAGATTAAAAACCAATGTTTAAAAACCCGGTTTTTTAATTGACCCGGTTTAGCAGTCGGGTCACATCCGGCCTGGTCACCGAACCGGTTCACAGATTAACCGGCCGGGTCAACCGGGTTTTAAAACATTGTTACAAACTAGAATAGATAAATGTGGGTGGTGTGAGAATATGAAATATGATTGTCCTCTCACAAAAACTTGCTCACCTTAATGGAAAAATTAAGAACACTAAAAGAAACAATAATGTCACTCAAATACTTCTTATGATAAACTTTGTAGATTAACAAACCATTACATGATTTTGAAGACAAAGGGTAGCATTACACTTGGTTATGCTCCATAAAATTTGAAACTTTAAGACTTTAATTTTTTCCTAAAAAGTTTTGAAACAACAAGCTGATACAACTTTCTGTTGTTGTTGTTGCTCTTGTTGTGGTGTTTGATGATGTGAACAAAACATTTATGGCTCTTGCTTTTTTATTGGCTAGCAAAAGCATTTTCAGGTAACATTTTAACTCAACAAAGTAATCCACATTTCATTTTTGCAAAGCAATCCATGATTGTAGTCTTCAAACCATCCCATCCTTTCCCACTAATAAAATCATTCCAAACATTTGCAAAGTATTCAAACCATTCTTTACTTTTGTAAAACTTAGTTTTACAAAAACACATTAGCCTACATTTTCCTCATAATGTGTTATGGTTGAACTCCCAATTTTCTTCGGAGCTTTTGGAACTCTCAAAAGTGCTTTTGTGAAAATATAGTTATTCACACATACAAACACTAGTTTTAATGCCCGTGCACGCATGGGGTTTAAACATTATGTTTTTTTAAACTATATGTATAATTTTTATTTTTTCTGTTTTATAAGTTATGTTATAGAGTATTATCGAATTCTTATGAAGAGAATAGATTCATTAAATCTTTTATATATTACGTAGTATATGAACTTGAAGATGATTAGTAATTTTTTCTTTTGATTTACCTGTTTTCTGACTCGACATTGTGAGTCAACTAATCCCAGCGAAACTACCCTTTTGGGTAGACCGGAATCGGCTCAAGTGAACCTCCGATGTGCTTCGGTTGTACAACATGATTTCAGGCTAACAATGAAAAATCCACCAAAAAATTTTCGGGTAGATTTGGGATGTGATTAGATAATGTTAAATCTTTGATCGGAAGTAATAAATTGTTTATGTTTGTTGTATTTTAAAATATAAAGTCTAGATGTATAAAGTTTAAGGGGTTATGTGTGTATTTTTTAAAATTATAATAAAACTTATAAATTTATAACTCTATATAATTTATTTAAAATCAGACCACTAAAGTTTTATTAATTATCTCTTTTTTTTCAAGTTTTTGTTTTCACAAATTTGACATATATATTTTTATGTATTTTTTTCTCCATCAGATTTCTCCACCAAATTTTTTCAATTTTGACCAAAATGATTTAATTTTGACTTTTTATTGACCAATCAGATCGCACGATTTTACCTACGTGGCAAAATCAAGCGTTATGATTGGTCCAATTTATTTTCTCATAACATTTAATCTCATACAAAACTCTGCAATTGAATGATATCAAATAACATACTAGATGAGGGAAAGAGAGATCGTTTGAGAGAGAGAGTGGTTGGATGAACACTTTAGAGAGAGAAGGTAAAGATAAGAGAGAAATGCATTAAGTGTGTGAAAATAATGAACAACCAACCCCCTTTCCATAGCATGGAAAGGGTATTTATACTTCCCTATGGCCGGCTATGAACATGGCTTTCATGGGATTTCCATAGGCCTTGGGCTAACTTTGCCTGTTAAGGTTCCAGATAATACTTAACGAGCTAACGACAGTTATCTATAGAGTGACCGATACTTTCTTATGATTTTCGTATTCCTAATGTTGGATCCCTTCTAGATAGATCTTTACTCCTTGTTAAGGATGGTGAATAGCCTATGTAATCACAAGCTAAACACAAGAGAGACTCTTGCTTAGAAAAGCTAATGTCTACGCGGAATATAGACACAACTAATAAGAAGAACAGGACTAATAAAAACTAAAAGATCCTTCTATGGATTTCTATTAACGAACAAAGAGAATTGTGTTTTCTGGATCTGTCCATTTCCCTAAGCCGTGGGTTCTCTTTATAGTGGAGAAACCCTAATCAGCATTTACTAAAAACGCAATCAGCATTTACTAAAAAATGCGTGAGATTGATATGCATGATATCTTCCTTATTTAGCTCATGCTCCTCATCTCTAACTAACTAAAATCTTATCCTAGAATAACTATTTGACTTTACCAGGACTAAGTATTCTACCAGTAGGAACTACATACCTGCCAGTAGGAACTACTACTCTACCAGTAGGAACTACATACCTACTAGTAGAAACTATGTATTACAAATATTCCTAACAATCCTCCCCTAAACTAGAATTTAACAAAGTTAATTTCCAGTTTCTAGATAGATCTTCAAACTTGAACCATGAGGATTAAAATATGAACTTTACAGCAACATCCAATCTGCTTGAGTCTTGACTTGAACACATGAAACTTCTGCACATATCGGTATTTCTTCATACAAACACCTTTAAGAGACTAATGATGATGAGCATTGAACATTGAGCAGATCTTGTGTTAAACAGATTGGTCTTCATAGCCTTGGAACCGAACATCAAAAGTCTTGTTGAATTTGAACATCAAAAAGCAGCAACGTTGAAGAAGCAGCAGGAAAGCTTGAACCAACTACGGACTTTGGAACCACCTAATTTGAAAAATCATTTGACGTGTCACTTGCTAAAGTGGTTTTTGGTTGACACTTCGAGAGTGTTTATCATTTCAAAAAGTTCATCCTCAAATCGACAATTCATATACTGGAACAAGTTGATTCAAAGAATCCACCAATTATTCTTTTCACAGTTGTCACAAGCTTAATTCGTTTAGAATCGCACAGTCCACCTACTATGAAGCTGTTAGATGTTGCTCAAGCACAGATTTCCATCTTCACTGTGATTACTTGAGTAGCACTCTGATGTCTGCAAAACCACAAGGAAATTGCTAGGACTATTTATATATTTCTCGTCATTCACATTGAGATAGCAAAGCATATTTTGACTAGAGTCCTAATAAGATTTATGGATATCACCCCCCCCCCCCCCCCCCCCCCCTCATTTTGTTCTAAACTCAATAGTGCACTTTGATTTTAGTGATCGGAGGCTGGAGCAGACTGCCACCTTTTCAATACCAACTAGCTCGGAGTGAGAAAGTTGATAGAAATGCATGTAATCTCCGTGAGAAATAAAACATAAATCTTTTAAGAGATTCTAAGTGGATAGGGAGGGTTGTGCATTGCATCACTGGGTCTATGATGTTAGTCTTCAATGTCAGCAATCATCTTTGTGATTCTTGACAGTAGATGTATTGACCCGGTTTCTACCTAAGTGTAAGGAGGGCTTCTTTCTTTTCACCCTTTATCTTAACTTTTATTTTTAATTCTTTAACCCCATTAGCGCTTACCGAGACTTCATAACTAGTACCTTGTTGGGTTTGTTCCAGTACTAGCTCCATCTCAGTCGGCACTTTTCCCTTATTCTCACTTTTACTCCTTTTTTCATACCTAAGGACTACTACACTATCTAGTGGAATATCCATGGGTAGATCCCTCTGGTTCTGGATGGATCATAGGAATGGATACCTAAACTTAACCACCTTATAACTCTAATACAGTAATTTAAATGGTCGATCTTTGGTACTTCCACATTTCTGCCAACACATAACCATTTGCCCCCTCTTTATATGTGCATCGATTAATCAAAAGAGTTTAGCACATATATGGGATGACGTACACTTGAGATCTTAAAAATCACATTATTAGCCATATATTTTAATCATATTTTCTCCCCTTATCAAAAATGTTAAATCTTTTAATATTTTGGATATTAATTGATTTAAAATATATATGCATTCGGGGAGAAAAATGTTCCGATTATTAACAAGCTTATTATTGGAACATATTAATGCTCCTCCTCAAATTATGAGGGTATTATATAGTGTTAGAGTATGTTAATTTGAAATTTTTTGAATTTACTAAGAAATTCTTGAAAATTCATACTCAAACACTATATATGCCTATATTTAGGACTACACTACACATTTTATATATTCACAAGATTATGTATGAGACAGGACCTAAAAATATTCAAACCAAAAATGACAAAGTCATTATGTCCATGAAGTAGTAATTATAAAAACAATCTGTAGTCCGCTCGATAATCTCCATTTAGAAGTTGTCTCAGCTTCCCCCCGAACCAACAATCCTTTCTTGATTAGATTCAAAGCAGATGTGCAAGCCGCATCAAGCAGTCTTAATGTATAAAGCCCAAATATCCAAAGTACACAACTAATTCAAAACCGTAACACCAAAGTCAATTAAGTCCCGGATGTCCGAATTTCTCCTTACACGATAATGATGATATAAATTGAAACAATAAAGTCAACTAAGTCTTGGATGTCATAATATTCCTTCTAAGTAGTCGAAATGAAAACACCTAAGTCAACTAAGTCCCAAATGTACTCATTTCTTTCTGCAGAATACTGACTAACTTAAGGAATCATCATACTTATCAAACATATGTGTACCTCTTTTGTCAACTAATTCTACTCCATTTTACAATAAGCTTAGTGATTAACCGTTAAAGGAAGCATTAATTTAATCAGTAACTAATCTCCTCACGCTAGAATAAATCTTCTTACAACACTTCCCACTGGTATCTTAAATGATGCATACTAAAAATAACAAGATATCTCTTCCCCCATGTGGATGAAATAGTGCACCCGAAAGTAACAAGTTAAAACACTGATTTTCTCTGCGGTTATGACATTTGTCTTTCCGGAATGACCTAAAATGAGAATAGGGTATGATTCAATCACTGTACTCATTTCTTTCTTGTATACTATTCTAATACGCAAGATAAACTAGAGATCCCGTGTCGACAGAATTGATAAGCAACTTAAATCTATCCCTGAAAATCAACTAATCTTAAATTGCTAATAAGTCCCTATAGTTGAAATAAAATGACACTAATGCTCTTATCGTTAATATAAATTAACTCCCCTTGAAATTGTGATCTGTCATTATCAAAAACTTTATCCGTTTATTTCATGACTTATTTTGAAGACCGTTTTAAAAGATTATTTGATGACACATTCTCCCCCTCAAATAATGACCCATTTTCTATTTAAAGAGTTGTTGTCATTGTTTGAGTGGTCGCATTGTCTTTGAAAATCTTTTTGTGATTATTGAAAACACTGATTCATTGTGAAGACAACTCTTTACCAATAAAAATAAGATTTCTCTTATTTTGACACATGCCCGCATTGACACGTACACTTATGGAATAAAGGAAGCACGGGTTGTGTTGCAAAGTAAACACAAGCCTTTGGCATGACGAAATAGACATGCCCAAGAATAAATTCCCGTTATGAGGTCAAGTTTTCTTTTTGAAATACTTGCCTTTAAGGTGATGACCGGGTTGCTATCTGAAATAATAGCAAGCCATTTTTGGCATGTTTTGAAAACTTTTGAACTTCTGCTCGAACTTCATTTACAGCCTCGTATCATTATTAAATGACATTTCTAAGACCGTAAATGTTATCTATTTTCAGAAGACATGCCATTATTACCTCTTTTTATATTTTTCTCATTTTTTAATTTTTTTCTTTGGTTTTAAAGATTTTATATTTTTGTATTTTGTTTTTATAAAGGTTTTCTGAAAATGAAAAATCTTTTTGGTTTTTCTGGTTTTTAATATATATACATATTATATACATGATATTTGAATATGTACCACCACTATTCTTCAGCTTCATCTGCCAATTGTTTCAGAGTCTTCGGCGTACAACATCCATCCCAGCGTTGTTGAAAAAATTCAATTCTTTCTCTGTCTAAGGCTTTAGTGAAGATGTCCACCCACTGATACCCGTATTGTCAATATGTTTTGATCGGATGGTGAACTATTGTTGACAGCATAAGGCTATAGTGTTTTGTTATCACAGCACATTGGAATTTATTGAATCCAAGGCCCAAGTTGGTAAGCGGGGATCTCATCCAAGGACTTGAGAACACAACCTAACAAGAGCTATATAGTTCAGCTTTCCATACTAGGATATCGACGCTTTTACTGCCATTTTGATGACAGCTAACAGTTTATCTCCCAATAAATTGCATACTTTCAGATGTACTAATACTTCTAATATCTTGGCAACCGCCGCATAATCAGCGGCTGCATAAGCTGTTAGGGCAATAGAAGAATCCTTTGGATACCAGAGTCCCCTATTAACGATTCCCCTTAGGTATTTAAAGATTCTTTTTACAGCATGTAAGTGTTTTTCGGTAGGCTTTGCCTGATACCGGACACACATGCATACAACAAATGTAAGGTTTGGTCTACTGGCTGTGAGATATATAAGGGTGCCCACCATTCCTCGATAGTGTGTATGGTCAAAGGCTTTCCCTTGTGTATCTTCATCCAGTTTAGATTTCTCACAGCCCCCCCGCCCTCGCCCACACAACACACCACCAGGAGTATCCACGAGGTCCAACTAGATTCCACACCATATTTTTCAAAATTCGAGAGCAAAGTTAGACTGGTTTTATAAAATGCCTCTCGGACTTTAGGAAATCTTATGTCGAGAAAAAAAGATATTTTTCCAATCATCGACATCTTAAACTTTGAACACATTATTTTTGAAAATTGGTCACATAGTTCAGGTGTAGTAGACGCAAAGATTATATCATCAACATAGATTAGACCAATAGAAAGATATTGCCTTGCCTTCTGATGAACAATGTGGGATCCACAGTTCCTTTAGAGAATTCCTGAGAGAGTAGGAACTTCGACAATAGATCGTACCATGCGCGAGGAGCTTGTTTCAACCCATAGAGAGCCTTCTTAAGCTTGTACACATGATTCAGATTGTCTTGATCTACAAACCCGTTCGGTTGGCTGACATAAACTTCTTTGCGCAGAATGCCATCTTAACATCCATTTGGTAGACGATCATATTCATGTGAGCAGCATATGTGAGGAAAATTCGAATAGCATCAAGTCTAGCCACTAGAGCAAAGGATTCCTCAAAATCAATTCCCTCTTCTTGACGGATAACCACAAAGCAACCAAACGAGCCTTGTTCTTTAGAAGTTCCTCATAATTCATACAAGTTTTACCTTTAGAATCCCATTTAAAAGTAATAAACCATCACTTTTATCTGACAAGGAAACGATGTCCTCAGACTTCCAAGACGTTACAAATTCATTAACTCCTCTGCATTCTTTAATCCAACTGCTTGATTAATGACGTCTTTTAATAGTTCTTTGGTTAACTGAGTCTAAGAAAGGCATCATAGTAACAAAATAAGGCTTGTTCATGGAGTTAGAGTCTTGTAGAAACAGGTCTTTCGAGTTCACCGATGATGTTGTCTAAAGGATGATCCTTGGTCCATTTGGTAACGTGTTCTGAGTTAGGAGCAGCAGTGTGCACAATGGTGGGAATAACGTTCGAAAGTAAAGATAGCTTCAGATAATATCTGGAATTAAATGCCAAATAATGGTTCGTTATTCATGTTGCAACATATAATCGTGATTCTCTACTTCAACAACCGTTAGAAATGACGTAATTGAGTTTCGAGGGTTGTTCTGTAGTTACTAGGATGATGGTGCCAATCTTAGTTAATTGTTGATGAGGAAGTGAACTTGTTGATACAGGCGGTGCTGGACTACGTATTTCAACAATTGTAACAAAAATTCAAGGCTGTTGTCAACAATAGGTGAGGATTGAGTAATTTCATAAACAGTGTTGAAACACAAGATCCCAATCAGGTCTTGAAGGTGGTACAAAACAGTAAAGAGGAGGGTTTGGCACGTAGTCATGAACTGATTTTGTTACAGGAGTCATTTCTTGAAGTGCGGGTTATAAACTGCTGTGTTCAGAAGCCATCGTGTTAGCTCATCAAAAAATAACCTGAATCTGTTTCGATGATATCGTCTAGTACGTCGGTTGTAAATTCGAAATGCTTTCTTTATGGGTGCATAGCCAATAAAATAAACCATTATCGCTTTCATTGTAACTTTCCTATTTCCTCAGCATATCATTTATTCAATAACAAAGTCACCAATTTCCGTGGGGAAAAAATGATAAGTCGGGAGGTTTGTCATGTAAAAGCTCATATGGTGTTTTACCGTGACGAAGACGTATAATGGAACGATTTTGGGTGTAACATGCGGTAGCAACTGCTTTTGCCCATAAGAATAACAGAGCTTTTGCATAAATTAACATTGTGCGGGCAACTTCAATTAGCGTACAATTACGTCTTTCGACGATACCATTTTGCTGTGGAGAGCGAGCAACAGATGTTTCATGAGAGATGCCAACCTTCTCATAATATTCACGCAAAGTTTGATTAACAAATTCAGTTCTATTATCTGTTCTAATTCGGCGGACAGGCACTTTGACCCGCACTTGGATCATCTTGAGAAACTTGCTTATGAAATTTGGAGCTTCATCTTTTGACCTTAAGAACTTAACCTATGTGAATCGAGAGTAATCATCGACAATGACGAGGATGTACTTCTTTCCATTAACACTTACGACACGCATTGGTCCACAAATATCCATGTGCAAAAGATAGAGTTTTTCTTGGTTGGTGTCTTCAGATTTAGGTTTGTGGGGTTTCTTCTTGCTTTTACCCATTGCACGAGTAGAACACAGATGGTCCTTTTCAAATTTAAGCTTAGGGAGACCTCGAACAAGAACGTGTCTAGCTAAATGGTTGATTGCACCAAAGTTCAGATGAGATAGACTTCAGTGCCATAGATAGGACTTAGTCTTTGAGGCCTTTGACAAGAGACATATAGGAGAGGACACCATCATATCTCCAAGAGACAAAGTATACAGATTGTTGCCTCGAGATCCAGTAAATAGATTGACACCTTCAAGATTACGAATAAAGCAAGTGTGTTGACAAAAAGCAACTTCAAGGTTCGAATCACATAATTGCCCAATGGAGAATAAGTTATGTCCAAGTCCTTCTACGTAGTAAACCCTTGATATCGTAACATTCCCAAACTGATAATCACCATATCCCAATATCTTTGCCATGTGATCATTTCCGAATTTGATTGTACCCAAAAACTTATTGACGAAATTGGTGAGCTGAGAGTGATCTCCGGTCATATGCTTGGAGCAGCTGGAGTCCAAATACCAGAGAACAATTTGGACAACCTGCATTCATCAAAAGAGGAAGATGGAACATCAGAAACTATGGATCCCCAAGATTGAATGGGTTCCTTTTTGTTAGCAGATACAGATTTAAGAACCATAGATTTGCTAACTGGAACATTAGTTTTAGATTTCTTAGGTTTCCTTGAGTAAACCAATGTTACGACAGGCTTAGGTGTTTCATTTTCTAGAGCAGTTGGTTTCTTAAGGGGCACTTCAGTAGTTGTGGTAATCCTAGTTAAAGGGCACGCATTTCCTACTATAGTGAAGGTCCGACCAGTAGGTCTCTAGATATATCCAATATTTGTAAACACCTTTCCTGTTGGTTTCCAGACTTTTCTCTTTGAACTTTTCTTAACATATTTAGATTTTACACGAGCATTCACACTATTGATAAAATCAAGAACACACAAATCATGATTATCAGAAAGCATGCAACCATTACACTTAACACATTTAAGTTCAGAATTCGTATTAAACTTGGAATGTTGCACATTAGCAGTTCCTTTAGGTACAACAACACAGTCTTTACTTTTCAAACTAGATTTAACTTTCCTAGGGTGAGCTTCTACTTTATTCTTCTTATATTTCTTTGTATTGCTTGAAGGTTGTGATCCGCTAGCACTAGTAGACGGTTTTACTCCTGTAGAAGACAACACAGGTTTGTTAGAAACTAGGTTCGATGTAGAGGCGGGTTTTGTGATTGTGTTTCATGAGGATGTGATAGGCTCAGTGAATCTAACTCTTTTGTCCTTGTTCTTTGGGGTCACAGCCACTATTTTTTCACTTGAATTATTGAAGCTAGGGCAGGTTTGTCCGATTATTATAAGTAACTCTTGAATTTGTTTTGTATACTTACAAGCAGAGTCTAAGGATTCATTTAGAGGATTTTGTGATTTTCCTTGTTCCACTATTTCCCTAAGAATCGCAGCTTCTTCCTGAGTGTGGTTAAGGTAATCAGAGTGAGCTGGCCTATTGTTCAACAATCTAGGGTTCAAATATTCCACATCAATCTTAAGCATCTCTGGATCAATAGTGTGTTTCGTAATAGCATTATCAGCTAGAGCTTTTCCTTTAAATTTCCTTAAATCATCCTTGAGAGCTGTAATTACCAATTTTTTTTCCTGAAGATTAGCATTAAAATCAGAGATTTCCACAGATTTAGATTGACTTGATTAATTAAGTCATCACATTGTTCTTTTGATCGAATACGTGTTGGTTTAATCGAGTCATAAAGTTGTTTATAGGTCTGTTTCAAATGCTCATTCTCAGCAATAAGCTTTGTCACCCTATGATCCAATTCAATATTAATTGTTTCAATCTCCTCTAATTCCTGTTTAATCTTATCCTCATTCTTTTTCCCACTTAGAGCTTTAATTCTCTCTTTCAACTTCTTTATGACCGTGTCTTTCTTTTGGGACTGAGCTTTCAATTCATTTAATTCAAACAGTTGATCAAAACTTGGAGCACTATGATTTGAGACAAAATTGTCTCTTTGAAAAATTTCCTGATTAAGTTGAGAATCAACTTCTAAAGAGATGCAATGTTTTTCAAGAGTGGTGAAATTTTTGAACAATTTATCATAAATCTCTTTTTCAATGAAATCCGTTTGAAGCTCAGTCTCAAGTTTGAGACACTTTTCACAGTCACGTACATTCACAGAAGCAATATTCACAGACGAATTCACAATTGTGTTCACAATATCTTTGCTCAACACTTGTTCCAAGAGTCATTCGTTTTCGTTCAAAACTTGATTCATTTTAACTTTAAATGTTTTGGATTCTAAACGATGTTGTTCCACAGCTTGTTCCATTTGATGAAAGAAATTTTAGACTTCTGAAAGTTCATCAACCAAATATTGATTGAATGTGTTAAACAAATCCTTCAGAGCTTTTACAAATGGAATTATTTCATCCCTAAAACAAGCTTTTGTATGTTCGAACCCCCATGAACCCTTAGTGATAGCTGTGGGTGTGGTTCTTTCTTTGACTACCACATCAAAACCAGCAAGATGGTGTTTAAGTTTCTTCAAACTCGTATTAACCATGCTGACTTTAGGAAGTTCTTTTGGAACCTCAACATTGGTGGGTCTACTAGAAAGAGTGGGTTCTGCAGAATTCACAGAATTCTAAGACCAAAAGGCTTGTTTAGCAAATAATTCAGTTTGTGGAACAAATCATTTTTCAAAATCTTGAGAAAGTTGATTAAGAACAACATAATCGGCTTTTCTTTTCTAACATTATAGGATCCTTTTGTTTTAAAAGCATTTTTGAATGACTCTCTTCAGCATCACAATTATATTAGTTTTCTCAATGATATCACCAACATAAAGCTTGGGTTTTAACTGCTAAGCTTTCTTCAGATAGAAAGGATTTTGAAAACCTAGAGCTTGTTTAGTGGTATGATCATAAAAAACTAAGGTTTCGTCAACATGTGAACAGTTTATGCAGATTGATCTCTTTAAAAAAATATTATCTAGCTGTTTGATCCGCTTTTCTAAAGCTAATTCCCTATCAATGTTTCTAGATTCTTCTTTCTTAAAATCATTTTTAAGAAGAGTAACCGTTTGCATTAAAGATTCCTTTTCTTTTAAATTTTCTGAAAGAGTTTGTTTAAGATGATCAATCTCTACAGACCGTGCACATGAATCTGAAATGTTATCTTTACTCTTTAAATCAACATTTTGTCCTTCTTTCAACACTTTAACTTGTTCCTTATATCTTTCAATCTCAGCAGTTAAAGTATCATTGACACTCTTATTTTCCATATTATTCTTGGTACAGTTAACTACTTGGGTTTTCAGTTGTTCAATAACAGATAATATCAATGCATCTTGTTGTGCAGAGGAGTTAGAATTCTAAATAGCTGCTTGTTGTGATTCAATCACATATTGAGAATAAGGAATGATATTGCTATCACTGGTTATTTCAGTCTCTGAATGGGTCATAACATTCGACTGTTCAGAAGATGGCATCATCTGCACAGCTTGATTAATCATATTATTAGTCACATTATCATGATTGTATACCTCAACAAGAGCATCTGAACCATAATGAGATAAATTTGCCATGAGAGAAACTTTGGCAGTGTTGAGTTCATCACAATCAGAGTCATATGCATCCAAATCATCAGCTTGATAAGCAGCATTATGAGTAATAACAGTCTGTATGGCTTGACCTTCTGGAATTCCTAGATCTACCAAAAATGCTAGTTCCTCCTCATGTAGAATTTGACCACTTGCTTGAGCTTGAACCAACAAAACTTTATCCTTAAACCATGAATCATCCTGTTTCCTCTTTGGTTTAGTGCACTGTTTGGACATGTGACCTTCCCCTTTATAGTTGTAACAAATAACAGTCCTTTGTTTCCTAAAATTGCTTCCACTTGCTCCTGGAGTGTATGTCCTTGCAGTACCCGCAGCTAAAAACGTTTGTCTCCCCTAAATTGGTTGTAAGGCTACTTTTCCATTATTAATGGTAGCTTGTTGCCTAGGGTTTGACGAATTCCTTAGCTGATTATTGGTAATGGGGTAGCGGGAAGTGACCAATACAGCAAGAAGAAAGACATCATAATGATTGATGGCATCATAGGATCATCACCTTTCTAGGAACAACTTAGAAAACAAATAGAACCCGAGTCTGGTTTAGGAAAATTCAGGTTGTAGTTAACTGTTGGAGCATATTCCTATTAAGGGATGGATGATGATGGAGAATAAACGTTATGGTGAACTGATGATTGATAATCATTAAATGGTAAAGTGATTGAAAGAGGTGTTGATGATTGATGAGTTAAGTATTGTTGAGACTGATAAGGTGATCCATTCTGTAGAGACTGATATGGTGAAACTTGTGGTTGAAATTGAGTGTTTTGGTAAGAATTTTGATGAGTTTGATAAGGAGACTAGGTCATCTAATGGGTTGCAACTAAAGCAAGCGGATATGAGTTGCGTTCATGCATTAAATGAACCTCATTTGCATGAAATTCATGTTGTCCCAAGTAAGCATGAAGCTGATCAACGTTAGTTGTATGAAAATCCCGAACCAGTTTAACATCGTCACAAATTTGCTTCGGACTCGGAGGAAGAGTGTTCAAAACTTGGTGTTCCACGTTAAAATGTGAGTTGTCCAGTTTCATATTGTAGATGTCATGTCATTAAGTAGCAATGAAAACTTTTCAAGTAGAACAACGTAGTGTTTCCTCCCCCTTCTTATAAGGAAACTTATCGTATTCATCAATAAAGCTTACACTCTCCTTTTCCTGTTTCGTCAATGAAGTTCCTTGCATGAGAATTGAATTCTTGCCCAAAGTTCCATGGCAGACTTTATGATTGCTAACCAATGCATAGACCTCAGGTGGTAGTCCTTGGAGAATGATATTTGTTGCCTTGACATCACAATCAGCTTGAATTGCTTCCGTAGCAGATAACTCAGAATATTTATTTGGTCTTGTCACTCTATTTTCTTTAATTGAAGGCCAGATGAGTGGACCATTTTCAACGGATTCAAGAATCATTTGTCCATGTTGTCTTTTCATCATGTATAGCTCCATTATGCTTTTCCAAGAATCATACATATCTTTCTCCAACATAGGTGGACGATTGTCAGCACCCGAAAGAATTGCTTTGTTAGCAAGAGTCGTCATTGAGAAATTATTATGATTATAGATTAGATTGTCGAATGCGAGGTTCTGCGATGGTAGAAAGAAATTGTGTTTGATTAAGGTGTCTTTTAAGTATTTGAATTCTTGAAACTATACGGGATTTTACAATTCTTGACAAAACCGGGAAAACAAATTAATGTTTCACGGGATTTTATAAGTCAAAGAGATAAACCGTTTAATTTAGATATTTGAGTATTTTGGTTTCAATTAAACTTGACTAGTTCGATGGTCTTTGAGAAATAACTAGTTCGGTCTTTACTAAGAATAACTAGTTCGGTTCCAACTGTGAATAACTAGCTCGGTTCTAACTATGAAATAACTAGATCGGTTCACTGTAAAACAACTAGATCGGTTCAAACTGTGAAACAACTAGATCGGGATGGGCAAAACTGTGAAACAACTAGATCAGGTTTCAAGACTATGAACCAACTAATCGGTTCACAATATGAAATACTATATCGGAAATCTTCAACTGTGAATAATTAGTATTGGTTCCAACTTAAAATACTAGTTCAGTCTTCACTTGAAAAATAACTAGATCGGTTGTCACTAGAGTGAACTTGTTC
The DNA here is from genome assembly GCA_026074375.1 of Tanacetum coccineum. NCBI lineage: Eukaryota > Viridiplantae > Streptophyta > Magnoliopsida > Asterales > Asteraceae > Tanacetum > Tanacetum coccineum. Next base: position 2,335 of record BQNB010075146.1, on the reverse strand, counting down.
GGTTCACACTTGAAAAACAACTAGATTGGTCCAAAAGGGAAACGAAACCCACTTTTATGCAAAACTCAAAAAGACAATGTTTTTGATGATTGTTTTTCAAAAATTTTGTACCAAAAGAGTTACTAAGCCTATAGGGATAAGAAAAATAAACCAATGTGTTGTGATGATTCCCTTTCTCGTCGCGCCTTGCATTTCTGCCTTGGCGGGGTGTGACATATGACCTGCAATTATAACCACTTAATATTAACAACAATTGTACCATATCTAAAAAACTCCATCACAATTATAAGTAACACGATGCTAGAATTCCAATGTTCTTACCATTTTGTGCAACTTTATCAGTCTTTGAGCTATCTTTAGGCTCATTCAAATCAACACTTCACTTCCCATGATCAGACAATGAAGAACAACCTCATGGATTGCATGTGTGATAGTGAAGAACAATCAAATAACATACATGGAAAGAGGAGGAAAGTTTTTTTTAGAGAGAGAGAGAGGGTTGAATGAACACTTTAAAGAGAGAAAGAACATAAAAGAGAACTTGTATTATGTGTGTGAATAATGAACAACCAACCACCTCTCCAAGGAATGGGGATGTGTATATATACTTACAAGGGGCGGATGGGCCTTGGCTTAATGGACTTATCCATGGGCCTTGGTCTAACTACCTAAGTATGTTTCCAAAAATTAACTTAACAAGCTAACGACAGTTATCTATGAAGTGACCAAAACTTTCCTAGGAATTTCGTATTCCTAACAATCTCCCCCTAAGGGAGGTCACTCCATGTTACAAAATCTTAAACCTAGCATACTATGCTTTATCTTTAGTCTTGAGCTCGTAGTCTTTAACTTCAATCATTAACTTGTGAGTTGATGTAGTGATCATTTAACTTTAGGCTTGAGCTTGTTCATTTATCTTGACTTGAATATGAAAATGTGATCTTGAACACTTTGAGATTATCAACCAAGCATAATCTCGTTTCGCCATCTTGTAAACTTTGCCATCTTGTGAACTTGTAACTTTTGGAC
>BQNB010075145.1:0-31564 GCA_026074375.1 Tanacetum coccineum | reverse complement strand
AACACCACAAAGTTCATAAGTTGTAACAAAGAGTCCTACGCATTATCCTTGAGATCTTGCCAGAACATCCGAATGATACTTAAGTATTCACAATGAAGATGGAAATCCTGCTTGAGCCAACATCAAACACGTTCTTGGTAGGTGACTTGCAAGATTCTATACGAATCAAGCTTGTGATAACTGGATATCAATTTTGGTCCAGTAAATGAATTGACGACTTAATCAGAAAGATAGTAACTATCTGATTCACTCTTACTGTGTTGTCTGCTTTGAGATGTTCCGGTAATGAGAACTAGCAAGCATGGTGAATCTAATACATCTGTGTTAGAAGATCCTACGCTTTGAGCTGGAAACCCTGTCAAGGAGATTCTTTGAATCTACCTGATCACAGGTATAGTATTTATACTATAAAACGAGAAACCGGAGGTTAATGCAACCGAAATCAAGATGAATGACAATGCCATATTCATCTTTTTATTGCTAACTGTTTTATTTCAGGATAATACAACGGTGTTGCAGCCTCATTCTAGCGAAGTCGGATTCATAAACTACATGCTCATACTCAAGCTTTCAAAGTCAATTGAAGAATCGTATATTGGGAAGATTGTTAGACTTATAATCATATATGTCAAACAAGAATGTAACAAGTATGAGCATGTTGGTCAAGAGCATAAGTTGATCAAGGAAGTCAAATCAAGATGATTCAAGTCAAGGAGATGATGCAAGATAACGATCTTAAGAATTCAAAGTCAAAAGATAAAGGCTCAAAATCAAGATCACAAAGCATGGATGAACAAAGCCATTACAAACAAGACAAGACCATAACAAGGCAAAGCATAAACGTCAAACGTCATATCTTCAATGTCATCGGTGGTACAGAGGAGTTTGAAGAAAGAGACCTCAACATTGGGGGAGATTGTTAGCCTTAATTATATTAAGTCAAACAAGAATGTTATCGGTCTTAGAAAGTCAAACTAGGTCTTGTATTGTAATAGGCTAGTCGGGTTCAACGGGCTTGGATTGTAATCTAATATTGTTCGTGTTTCGGGCTCAAAGCCCAAGTTAAACCAAGCCCGGCTCGTTTAGAAAGTCCAAGTGCCAAGCTAGCAAGGCATGGGTATAAATATCCCTTCACCACACTTGGTGAAGGGTGTTGGTTACATTTTCTATCTCTTGTAACTCACCAACTCTCTCTAATCTAATCTTCCTTTCTTGTTTCTCTCTCTACTTTCTCTCTTTAAGTTTTCTTCTTATTTTCTAGCATATTGGTAAAGATTAGTGTTGTGTAATGGATTAAACTAGTGGGATAACACATAATTCTTAGGTGGAACGTAAAGCTTAGAAATATTACAATTTTCTTAAAAGGGTTGATCCATGGTTGAAATTCGAAATAAGCACACTCACAATATATATAATAATTGTCAGGAGTGAAAAGTTTCACAAGTTACAAGTATGAGTAGTTTAGCATCTTAACTTATATTTAACGGTGATTTCATTTTTAAGCTTGGTTTGGGACAAGTGAAAAATCGAGGACGATGAATTTATCCTTTTGGTCATTTTAGGATTGAAGTGCTTCTTATTCCGTGACCCTAAAAGTTATGAAAATAATGAAAGTCCAAACATTCTAGTTAGTTGCTAAAAAGAAAAGTATAAAAAATGAGAAAAAGGAAAAATATAAAAAATATGTGTGGTACTTAGTGTTAATATTTTAAAAATGGTCAAGATGGGGCTTTTCAAAACTAACGATTCTTTAATTCCCTTTGATGAACACTTAGCTACTTTTCGAGGTAATTAGTCGAGGAGGACTAAGACTCTTAGTTTTCTAAAAGTGTTTACTTATGGCATTGCGTGAGGACACGACAATAGTTTAGTATGGTGGATTTTGGTATGTGCTTAATTACACATACCTTTGACCTAATAAAACGAGCTTAAATGACCAAAAACGGATAAAAAATTGCCAAATATATGTTTGTTTTGCTTTGTGTACTGTGCAGGTATCAGGTATTCACTAAAGGACAAAAACAAAGCTAAAACCGACAAAACCAAATACGGGAATGGAAAGAGCGCGAAAACGGAAGCCGAGGACATAAGCATCTTATTAGACCACTCGTACCCAAGTTAATGGGCCAAGTCAGCCCATTAAGCTTATTTATGAAATTAAAAGCCCATGATATAAGCCTAATCCACTTAATTAAAAATCAAGCCCAACAAAGCCTAGTTCCACTTAACAACCCAACCATATGGCTGTTAAGTCCATTACACAGCTAGTTCTTTCCCCCTTTGCATCGTTAGTCCAAAAGGACTAAAGATGCCAGTCCTTAACAAAAACAGGGGACTAACACCCGTTAACTTTTCTACCTTTAACCCCCATTATCCCATTTACAAAACTCAGTTTCCTTCCCCTTATTACCCCTAAGCAATCATTAACTTCACACCCACTCATTTCCGCCAAAACCCTCCCTACATAAACTAATTCATCACCCTTACCCCTGCAACCAGACGACAAACCCCTTCTTAACCTATTCTCCATAACCCAACAAAACCAATTTAACCTATTCTCCTTCAAGAAGAAGACAACCACGTTGGCAATCTTAAGCCAACTGATTAGACAGGGCAAATTCAAGGGCTTAGATCAAATTAAAGAAACACAAGATGGATTGAAGGGCACAGATTAAGGCTTAGAGAGCACTCACACAAGAATCATACCTCAAAGGGCTTGAACTTCTAATTCGGCTATAAATAGTGTGTGTTTTCACACATTAGGGGGGATCTTATCTAGTTTTTAATTATTTTTCCTTGTAATTTACAGCTTATATTAGTTTGTTTTTACTTATTGTATTTCTTTTTTAAGCATTGTACTTAGTTTTTTTAAGTTTAATGAAATTTATGTTTTCATGTTAAAAACTGTTTTTATGTTAATGCAATTTTATGTTATGAAAATGTTTGTTAATCTCTTTTAAGCTCTTACTTACTTACATTTAAGCTGTTTTACTTAAGCTATATAAACTTTTCCATAGTTTATATAGTTTAAGTCATTTTCACTCAAAATTACTCAAAAAGCTATATTGGAAGATAAGCCGGATTTGGAAGGGCTTATAGGGTTTTACTAGCTTCTTTTTAAACAAGCTAGAGCTTGTAGACAAAGCTCTAAAGAGCCTTTATGCCCTTGTTTAAGCAAAGGGCTTTGTAAGTTTTTACTTTTTCACTTTCTAGCTTATTAACTATTTAGCTTATTCCACTGCTTATTTTCTACTTTTTCTAGCTTATTTATGAATGTTAATGCTCATGGTTGCTTGCTTATTGCTTAGATATCATTTAGTTATGTTTTAGTATAAAACTGTCACTTATATAGCTTAAAACTGCTTAATCTGTTTTGCTTATTGATAAGTGCTTTTTAGTAGTTAAAATTTGCTTATTAAGTCTTAAGTTTGTTAGTTAATCATTTGTTTTTAATAATCTTGGCTTATTTCAGTTTAAATTAGCTTTAAAATGGATTTTAAAAAGCTAAAGGAGTGTTTGGGTTAAGAGCCAAAGTGGGTCAAAAAGAGTACAAAACTGTTTTGGGTCACTAAGCTAACTTTACCAAGCTCTTTTAAGTCTTTTTAATCGGTTTTTATAAGTTTTTAAAGTCTAGAATTAAGTTTTAAGGGTTTGTCTATCTATTCTTTAAATCTATGGTCTTAGAACTTTTTCAAACTGTTTAAATTTGATTTTTGTTTAAAAGATTGTTTTGAAGTTTTGTTTATGCTTCTTTTAGAGTCTAAATACAGTATGAATGTTTTTGTTAAGTGTGCATTTGCACTTGTGGTTTTGGTCTCAATCTGTCAAAATGCATTTTTAGTTTTTAAAATTTTAAAAAGCCACTTTTTAATCACAAATTTAGACTAGTTAAGGTTAGTTTTAGGAATTGAAATTCATAGCACAAGCTTTCTGTGCTATAAGCTTAATCTGTTTAAGCTTTTGGTGGTTATAGAACAGCTTTTACTGGCTTATCTATAAGCCTGCAGTTAGTCATTAGTCTTTTAAGTCTGTTTTTAAGCTTACTGGCTCTTTGCTTTTTAGTAGTCTTATAGCTTATTTTACTTGCTTATTTTTGTTCATTAGTGCCTATTAGGGTTAGGTAAACATATGTTTTTAGCTTATTTGCTTTCCTTGTTGCTTATTAAGCTTAAAAAAACCAAACAGTTAGCTTTAGCCACTTAGCTTAAAAAAGGGCTAAACTGTCATTTTAGTTAGCTTATTACTAGCTTATTTTCAAGTTTTATAAAAAGTTCTTTTTTTTAGTTTTCCATTTTTGCTTATTTTATAACTTTTTAAAAAAAAACAAAAAAAATGTTTTATAAAAAAGAGAGGTCACATGGGTCGAACCTGTGACCTCCCCTTCACACACCTACACACTTTACACTGCGCCCTTGGGTCTGTTTCGTTAAGACTCTCACCCACATTTCTTTTATTACCTTTTTTCCTTATAAGCCTTTCAACCCTTTTTAGCTTAATAACAGCTTATTTCAATAAGTTGTTGGTACCCTTTTATTTTTCTTAAGTTCTAAATTGTTCAAAGGACTTTTCCTGAATTTTTTAGATTTTTCCAATTTAGTTTAGTATTTTTAATTAATTTTTTAGATTAAAACTGTTTTTAATTCATAATAAATAAAATAAAAATCAAAAAAATGTAATTTTTTTTTCTAAAATTATTTTTAATCATTTAGGACTTTTAAAAATTAAATTTGCATCTTTAGGATTAAAATTTGATAATTTAGGTTTTCGATTCGCGTTTTTAATTCCCGTTAACGTTTTTTGTTTAATTCTTTAATTGCTTTTAATTGTTTGCTTTTCGTTATTTGTTTTTACATATTATTAGTAGAAATAGAACTCAAATCAATCTTTGGTCATTCAATCACTCGATCACGAACTCAAACACGATTCTTAATTCACGCTTCGTCAAGATACGACTCGGGAAGGTTTTGGATTTTACTTTGGATAAAAGTAATCTTCTTAAATCCTTTTGGAATACTTACTCACTCTCATTATTTGATATTTTGGTTTTAATTATATATATGTATATTAAGTTATATATATGCATTAATTAAGTTATATCAATCGCCATTATCTTTCCCTCACATTTGTTATCAAAATCTTTCTTCCTTTTCTTACCTATCTTGTGAATTCTCTTCTTCTTCTCTCCTCTGAGAGTGAGGACACCATTTTTGACCCTGGAATCTCTGCTTATAGTTTATATTCCTTAGAGCCGGTGGCATATGAAAGTCCTATGATGATTTTTCCATTCTTTTGTTTCTGCCCCAATGACAAAGGAATTCGGGGTGAGTCAAGCTAGAGACTCGCACAAAAACAAGCGCTTCTCGGGAGGCAACCCGTGTCTTTTCTTCTTTCTATTTTATTAATAAATAAGTGTGTGTGATTTTATAGCCTAAGTGTGGGGGTGTGCTTCTTTCTATGGTGTGTGATTCCGTTTTTGCAGGATTCCTTAAGATCGTGAAGACTCGTGCTTGTTTTCAATCATCCAATCGCCCGGTCTTTGATTTTTTGCTTATTTTGGAATCCTCAATCCTGATCATGTATATATATTGTTGTTTCCTTTTTCACACTTTGATTTACTAGCATTTGCTTTTTTTGTTCCTAAGTGTGGGGGTAAAACCTGACATTTTTGAACATTGAGGCCAATGTTCGGTTTTAAGTGTGGGGGGGATTTCTATCGAAATGTGATCATACATGTGCCTGCTGTGTTCCCTTGCAACCCCGTTTTGACCAAATTTTAAAATTTTATTGTTTTATATAAAAAAATTAAAAATTAATAAAAAAATCCTCTTAGTTGTTATTTGATGTTAGTAATAAGTAGTCCCGTAAATCTAGGTAGCTTTTGACTTGACCAAGTTTTAAATTATAGCTTTCCCCTTAGCTTTTGAGACTTAGCGCTTGCTTAACTTTAAAATTTTTTGCAAAGAACAAAAAATGATAGAGTTGAATATAAGTTAGATGCTAAGCGTGGAGTAGTTGGATCTCTTTAGAGCTCATAGAGGTTAACTGTGGTTTTTTGCTCCCACCAGCTTAATAAACGTTTTATATTTGTTAAATAAATAACTTTACTTTGGTTTTTGCGATTCTTAGTTTAAATCCCTTCGTAGAGATTCCTTCTGGCAAAATTAAGGTACACATCGAGGTTCTGTCAGTGTTGTGGTACGCTACCGGGTCTTGTCGGTTAGGAAAACGCCCGATGTCTTGGAAGCTACAAGACCACAGGACTTGAAATTTGGCTAATAATAACAATAATAATGTGCTAAACCGAAGCCGAATTAAGACCACTGGACCATGGTCGGCTCGCATATCGATGTGGCAGTCGTATAAAGGGTGGAGGTAATAATAATAATAATAAATCCGAGACTGATAAAAGTTTACTGGACCATGGTCGGCTCGCATACTGATGTGGCAGTTGTTTAAAGGACCGTGGGAATAATAATGTTGCAATAATAATAATAATAATAAAGCCAAATTTTAACTCTGGGGTTATCTAAATAAAGCCTCCGTCTTTGGACTCGTAGTTGAGTTGTTTCGGATGAAATAAAAAGGATAACCCCTAAATCATGTGAAATTAGAACCTTAATGTAGACTTTATTCTCACCATATCGTCTCTTTAGGAAATGATTTCAAACTAATTATGGTCTAAACTGGGTTTACTTTATAATAATAAGGCCATTATTTATTTGTCACCAATAAAAATAATAATAAATCTTTAGAGGATTTAGGAATAAGGGAGCGAAAAGTAGCTATGCGTTCACAATTAGCATCTATGAGTAGTGTTAGAATCTAATCTTATATTTGACTGTGATTTCGTTTTAAGTTTAGTTTGAGGATTGTGAAAAGTCGAGGATGATGAACTCCTGTTCTTTTAGGTTTTTAAATGAATTTTATAAAAAAATATCTTAGTTTTTATCATCAATAAGTGGTTAAAACAGGGATCCTTGTGAATTAAATGATTTTTGAACTTTTTAATGGACATTTTCTGTTCTTGTTTGATTATGAGGGGTCATAAGTTAAAGGGGGATAAAATTATTTATTTCCGAGTTTGTTTTATAAACATTGCGTGTGGGACCAGCAATGGCTTAGTGTGGGGGAGTGTGATGTGTGCTAAAACACACATCCTTTTTACCTCGTAAAACACTATTAATTAGGCTAAAAATACTAAAATATGGATAATTATCTTGCAAATATGTTTGTTTAGTATTTTTATGTCTTGCAGGTAAAAATAGTTGAAAATGGAGCAAAAACGGGTATTTACAGGTTCGTTTCGATCAAGAGTGCTTTATAATCAAGATCAAGATAAATTTGTGAAAAGTCCTCAAGCATGCCATTGGAAAGAGCGCGAGAAAACGAATCCAACGGTGTCCTCGGATCTTATTGGGCCAGCTCGTAACCCACTTAACGGGCCGGACCAGCCCAAATGAGCATAAGCCCAATATAAGCCCAAAGTATAATTGGAAAATAAATATTATGAAGATGATGACATCAGGGTGACGTCAGCAGCACATGGCTGCTAATTAAATCTTTGAGATGGCACGTGACAGAGCACTACTTTGTATGGACGAGTTAGGAGATAACACGTGGCAAGCAAAAGTGTAATATCTTTTGATTTCATTTAACAAATGCTCTAACTGACGAAACAAAGGCGTACAAAGAATGCAAATTGAGAAGCCACGTGTCCCTTTTCCGATTTGTGAAGACGCGTCATTCATCCTAGGTGGAGATCCCAAGCTCAATGATTGGTGAATCATTGCCTAATGATTGAAGGAAATTTCAAAAGTACCCCCTGGACTTAGCATATAAACGAATCGCTCCCCTCACTTTAGGATTCATTAGGAAATTAGTTTAGTTTTTACTTTTTTCTATTTTAGCTTATTTCTCATTTGGTTTTAGCTTATTTCGATTTTCTGGCTTATTGTAAACACTTCTTATGCTTATTGTATCAAAGATGGTTTGAGCTTATAGAAATCGTGGTTGGCTTATTATTATTTATGCTTATTCGTTATTTTTCTTTTCGTATATTTATGCTTATTAGATATGCTTATCTCGCGAGCTTATTTTCTCAACTTACTAGATCCAAACCTCTTTAAAAGCTTTAAGATCATCTCCTATAAGCTTTCTAAAGCTTATTCGATCTAATCTTATTAGTTTTTAAGGATTTTCGATTTAATAAGCTCAGATAAGCTCGGATCTAGCTTATTTTTTAGCTTATATTGTTTTAATGTTAGTAGAAGCTCTTATTATCTGATATAATAAGCTTCTAAATAGCTTATTAGAATTCATTTGAGCTTATATTGCTTAGTTTGAATTTTCGTAGCTTATTACTTAGTCGAGTTTAGGATTTAATCGTTCATGTGATTTTAGCTTATTTAGACTTCGAGTTGCTGAATTCTTTTGTCTTCTTAATGATGTTTCAATCGTTTTGAAGAGTGGATTATTGCTCGATAGTGATTAGATCTCATTTTGATTATTGATTCTTATAGTTTCGTGTTTCGTTATAAAAAATAGCTTAATTTCATTTAAGTTTTTCTCGTAAACTTGTTTCTAGCTTAGTTTCACTGTCTTATCTTTTAGTTGGGATGTGCTTATTTTATGTTGCTTGAGTTTGAGGAATTCTTTTTTTTAGCTTAATTGGTTTGAATCTATCTCGATCTTGTGCTTATTCAAACAAGTTCTTTAGTGTGGTTTGAGAATTGTTCTGGCTTATTCGGTTTGGCTTGTCAAATAAAGTTTCAGTTTAAGAATAACTTGTTTAGCTTATTATGTGAAAAAAGCTTGTCATCTATTCTCATTTCCATGTGTTTGGTCTGTATAAAAATTAGAATGGGTTTTAGCCAACTTTAAGCTATGTTTAGTTTGTGCAAATTAGAGTTTGGGACTCGCTATTAAACTGGGCCGCGTTTGATTTAATTTTTTGGGCCTCGATTGAATATGTGTTTATTGGGCTTGCGGTTTGTTTAGGCCTACGATTGGGCCAGGTTAGAATATTGGAGTCATTTGCAAATTAGAAGTTGGGCTTGCGTTTTGTGTGAAACAGATTTAATTAAATTTTAACTATAATATAAATGTGTTTAGTTAATAGTTTGTGTTTTTGTTTCGATTTTGGTACCGGTTAACTCATGAGGCGTGGAGCTTAAGGGTTTATTTAGCTAGACCGAATTTGATTATTTGCTTTAGCTAAATAAATCGGGTGGTATTCGTTTAATTGCGGGTCATCAATTGGGTCCAATTTTCTATCCCTTTTCAATTTATTAGTGTAGCTTTAGTATAAAATGTTTTGCTTTGCTTATTTTATCATTATGCATAGTGAGTAGTTAATTAGTGCTTGTTAAGTGATATTGTGAATTGGAAATTAAGTGTGGATTTAAAAAAGGTTTAATTGTTTAATAATCTTTGATTATTTAGATTTGTGGTTTAAATGATTTAAAGGGCAAAATCCGGAAAAATAGTAAACTACACATCTAGTAATTAATATCTTTTTAAGCGGTTTTTGTCAAAATAAACCAACGTTGTGAGATAATTGCCTTTTCTAAGGAAATTAATTTGTTAATAAACCTCAATTCACACTTAATGAATTTTTCCCGTCACTTAGCAAGCATATTCGTCTTATAAATCTTTTTAGATCATTTTAGCTTAATTCTCGTAGTTTTGATTAGTATAATTTTAGTATTAATATTAGTATAATTTTCTTATTCTTAAAAATAGTTTCAAAGCCAAAAATCTTAAAAGATAATCAAGCATTATACTTCATAAACATAAACGTGGTTTTCAATTCAATCCTCGTTGGGACTTCGACTTCGGAAGATTGATTATTGTTTGTTCTCAAGCAATTTTCACATCCTACGGGAAATACTATACTATATATTACTTGACTCGATTCGTGCGCGTCAGTTTTTATCTCCCTGGGTGCAAGATCGGTTTGCTTCTATAGCAGCAAGTGCGTCAGCCACACGTTGAGTAACAAGCTGGTCCAGCTCGGTCTGGTTGACTACACCTGGGTTGGTTGGGTTTTGGGTTGTTGTAGATCGTCGAGTGCGTGCCATTGTTCTATAACCAAAGGTTTACATAAGTATATAATATATATAAGACGAGTGTAAAAATATAAGCAAGATAAGGTAAGCACGTATATAGATCATGTAGGAAAGTAGTGTAACAAGTAGTGTATGCTTATGAAGAAGATTTATGTGATGCAATGTTTATGAAACGGTTATAGTCTAGGTAAGATATGCAACCTAGTTCTCTATAACCCTGGCTCTGATTACCAATATGCCACACCCGCAAAATGTCACAACGGAAAGGTAAATGGGGCGAGTGACTTCATAGCATCACAACACACAGTAATAAAGAACGACCTTTATATGAGTCGTTTTGAAAAGTGATCATTTTAATTAAACAAAGAGGAATAAGTTTTCAACAGAGTACATTACAATACATAACCCACAAGTACTAGTAGTTCAAAAGTTACACAAATGATCAACATAATGTAGGAAAAGACTTCGTGAAGGAGACACCATAAGCAAGCCATAGAATTCAAACACCTAAGAAAAACATTGCTAAAAGTGTCACCAATAAAGTTGGTGAGTTCATAGGTTTATAAAAACTGTAAATGTGAACCACAAGATTTTAAAGCGTGTATGACAATATAACATATACAAGGTCACACAAAATGCGTTTACTACCATCTAAGCTCATGAAACCGAAGTGTTAACCGTACTAGAGAATAAAAGCCCATGCGGGTGTCTAAACTGGGACACCCGTAAAGTGACTCAATGAAACTGTGCCCGTTTGACATGTACTAAGTCAAACCTGGCGGGGATGTCAATCCCAATAGATCTATCCATAACATTTGTGCTTACACGAGGTAATTAACAGTTCATGATAAAGGGCATACTGTAAATCATAGGTTAAAGGGGCACTTGTGACAACCATGACTTGAGCAGGTTGGTCAAACCGTAGTGTTGACCTAAATGTATCTGTTGCAATGTATGGTTATGTGTTTATACGTGTTTATATGTGTTTGTGGGATATGTGAGATTGGATAATCAATCCATTGAGCGTGATCGTCTCATTGGGATTGGATTTGTGTTGAATTTTGTGAAGTTCATTGCGTTCACTTTTGGTGACAAGGAAATGATTTCGGTGATTGAAGCGGTTTCGCGTTAATTGTGTAAGTAATTATACGTATACGTATTTTTGTGTTAGTAATTTAAGATAAGTTTAGGTTTTAGAGGTTAAGTTAAGAGAAATGAGTTATTTGATGGAGAAATTTCATTTTAATCACTTATAGTGATAATGAAATTGATTGGGTATTTTGAGAGAATTGTTTTGGTTAATATGTGGATGTCTAGGTGATGGATTAAAATGGGAAGTGTGTCATTTGTGAAAGAAATGAGTTTGTTAAAATATGAGAGTTTTTGGAAGACTTTCTATTTTTAGAAAGTGAATTTGTGAAATGAAAAGTATTTTTGGAAAGTTAATTATTTTTAAAAGTCTAGTAAATTGCGTTTAAGCAAAAAGGTATGTGCAAATAAGCTTAGGTTTTTATAAAAACTTAAGGTAAAGCAAATAATTAAGTAATTAATAAATAAATAAATAAAATATTTTTTTATAGATGAATAGTAAAAACGAATTTAAAGAGGATAAGGGGAAAGAAAAGAAAAAAAAGAGTTTTAAAAGGAAACAAACTCTAATTAGATATTATCTATAATTAATTGGGGGCCTATAAATACAAAATAAATCCCATAACCCTCCTCCCCTATTGCTCGACCGATCCAGAGAGAAAAAAAAGAGAAGAAATTTTTTAGGGTTTAAGGTATTTTCTAATTCTTTGTTTAATTCTAGTTTTTATTTTAATTCTTGTAATCTAAGCATGATGGATTAGGTTTAATCATGAAAATAAATTAGGGTTTTTTTTTTATATAAAATTTTAGGGTTTTAAATTTTTCTGGAGTTTATAGTTTAATGATGATTGTTTGATCATTGGTTCAATTGGTTTCGTGATTTAATCATGCGTTAGGGTCTAGATCGCCCGAATTAGTTGTTTAATTCACTGCAGAAAATTAGGCAGTTTTGTAACGGTCATAACTCAATCATAAATTATCAAATAAACAATTTACAACATACTGGAGATAACCTCAGAGAGTCTACTTTCCAGAAAAGTTGGTCTCGTGAGTTTTATGGTTGGGAAGTGGGTCAAAAGGTCTTTACAAAATCAATGTGTAAAACTATGACGAATTTCAGTTTTGGTTTTAATTATTCTAAAAATACTTAGACATCTAGTTAGAGGCTATAAATCGCGTGGAAGTTAATTTATATATTGTGTGTGACCCCTGAATGTTTGCTAGTCATATAATGAGGTCTAAAGTGGTCATCTAGCGTCATACTTTTAGGGTGTCAGATTCTGGACGAATTCTAGACACTTTAGATTAATGAATTTCTAAAGGGTATTTGTAAAAGGGTAATGGCTTTGGGAGAGCTATGAGAGGTTCATAGGACATATATGTAGCATGGTGAATTTTGGTTTGAATTATAGACGTTTAGTGTACGTTTAGGACGTGTAAGTGAGTATAAAAATTTCTGCTCAAACCAGAAAATTAAGTTGTAGCATGAAGTGTAAATGGCATATGTAGGAGTTGGAAATGGGTTAAAATCAAGTATAGAACTATGGTAGATAGCTTAGATATCCATCATAGTTGAGGTTACGTCATATTGGGTTGAATGCCTAATTGATGGTGGCTTATTGTGTGCTTAATTGTTTAATATATTCCGAGAAGTGTTTTGAAGCTTTTGTTTGATTCTTGGGAAGCTAAGCATCAGGTGAGTTTCATAGTCCCTCATTTTAATGTTTTAAATTGGGATGTAAATGATGCTAAGTGTTTTGGAAATGTTTTGAATTGTTGTGATTATGTGTTTTGATTGCGTGTGGACATTATGTGACTGCATATGGCTTGTTGTTGCATGATATTGTGTTGTGTTGAGGATCATTAATAGTGGTAATCATGCATCACGGATTCCCGTTAATTTTAGATTGCTAAAACTCAGTGATTGATATGGGTCCAGGCCTAAATAATAAGCATCAGCTAGTAGACTTTAGGTGGCTAAGTGACGTATGTTGATCGGAGGGTACGCCTACCCAGTATATGTATGGTTGGTTTGATATGGTGATTTGGTTTGCATGTTAGCATAAGTTCATATATTGCATAATTGTCCTATATTGTTTTGATAATCACAGTAATTGGTTTGAAAGGTTTATAATGTGTGTCTTAAACCTATGACTCTCACCAACCGTTGTGTTGACGTTTTTAAGCATCATTTTCAGGTGAGCTTCATGAGAATATTGAGGTTAAGAGAAGTGGCTAGAGCGACTGCTAGGATTGCATTGGAGTTCGCTCCTGAGTTTGTTTATGTTTATTGCATGGATTTTGTTGAATGTTATTTAATTCTATTAGGATCGTGAGATATTGTTCTTGTATTGGTGAGACCCTCTTTCATTAATACAAGATGTCGTTCTTTTGGTTTTCGGTATTGTCATGACACATTGTGTCTTTATTACTTAGTTGTGCATTTAGTGTTTCTCTATTGTTGACACCATTGTGTTGTGATGATATCCATGACGTTACGCCTCGTGTTTCCGCCTTGGCGGGGTGTGACAGCACTTAGACCAATCCGTAAACGAGTAATTTGTACTTGTGTTCAAACGTAAAAATAAGCAATGTAATTTCACCCCAAGTAAATAAGTAGGTAAAATGTGGGGTTATGAAATCTCACCTTAAGCAAAGTGCACGATGAAATAGTCATGAAACGTAAAATAGTAATCGGCAAACGTAATAGGAGCACGTAATTCTAACCGCAACCTAAATGGATAATGACACGGCTCAATGCAAGATAAAGGTAAAATGATGCAAAAAACGATTTTTAGAAAGTTAACATCACCCGCATATGCTTGTGTCATATTTTAGCAAGTTTAGAAATTCCGAACGTTAATATTTCTAATTATATCTGAAATTCATTTAATGACTCAATGTATTTAGCAAAACCTTTAATGTCTAGTTTGCATTTTTAGTAACTCTTAACGTTGTTCAAATATTGCTTTTATAAACTTCCTAACGCGCCTAAACATTTTATAAGTATTAAACTATTATTCGCTAAGGTTTTTATAGTCCAAACGGACTTGAAAACATCCGAAAATATAATTTTACTATTTATGTCAGGAAAAATAGTGCAGAAATTTTATATAAAAGTTGTCTAGTTTTAAATGATGATTTACTCACCCAAATTACACTTTTAGGCTTCGAAAACTCACGCTTTTTAAACGAAAAATCATTCCGGACAACATTATAGTTTAATACTTAAGCCAGTTCAGACACGAAAAGGGTCAAAACTCAATTTTAAAAACTGATCAGTAGCATATATGTAACGAAAAAGCTGTCAAATGTATTTGTTTTTTGCCGAACTTAAAATGGCTCTAACTTCTTCTTGATACATCCGTTTTTCTCGTTCTTTATACCGAAATGATCGGAAGAACATATAATAACATAACATTAGAGTTTTATCATCTCAAAACATTTTTACGACACGTAAAACGTAGGGGCTGTTTAGGACAGCCTATATATTTACACGAAAATGTGCCGAAATAACAAACCACAACTTCCGCAAAGGCTTAATCTAACCTATTCCCGTACACTACTAATCCAAACAACAAATCCACCTCATAACTAACTTAATCTCCTCATCAACAAGATTATGACATTACTAAATCACTAGTTAACATTTAATATCACAAGTTTACTTCCAATAACTATGTAAGTACAATGATGTTGCAAGAACATAAATGATACATTTTTATCACTAAAATTTACTAGTTAAGTTTATAAAAATGATAACACAATCATATGGGTGATGTTTGATTCAAAAGAAAATGTAATGAATGAGTATGATGCATAAGTAAATCAAACGAGAAGTTAGGAGATCCTCACAATGGAATGGAGATGATTAGTGAGTTAATATGAGCCCTAATTTCCCAAAATAACTAGTTGAAACCCTAACTTGATTCTTGGAAAACCATTGCTTAATAATGAAACCCTAACATGTAAATCACCATGGAACCTTGAACATCATGATATGTTTGAAATATCAAATAAATGAAAGATAATGAAGATGGTATAAGGGTGTTTTTGTTCGTAGGTTGTAGAGAGTTAAAGAGAGATTACTTGTGTTTTTTTTTGTAAAGAAATAAGTGAAGTGAAGCTAGTTGAATGTTTACTACTTATAGGGAAAATATCTAGCAAATATCAAGGGAACCAAGTACATGATTTCATGAGGAAATTAAGGGGAGGGGGCGTGGTTTGTGTAAAGGGTGGGTAAGAGTTGCTAGGTTAATAATGGTGCAAGAGAAGTGAAAGAAATTAGATATTTGTTGATATTTGATGCATGATACTTGGATAATTAAAGTAGAGTTGTATGTATCTTGTGTATAATACATAAAGGGGATGGTTTTAATATGTATTATGGGAAGTGAAATGATAAATTTTGATAGTCTATGGGTATTTGTAAAGGTGGTGAGGGTATTGGATAGTCCGGGTATGCATGTATGCACTAAATGCGAGTTTAAATAACTTACGTAAAAAGTGGTAAAACCAATTGTATATGACATGCAAAAATAATGCTCATGAGATTAAAAATGAGTTTAAATAATGTAGACTAAATTTAGTCTAGAGTTGGAGTGCGTCCGAAGATGTTTAGGGTTATACGCGGGATAACCTCGTGGTTTAATGTTAAATCAAGTATGTAAAATTTGAAAATAAAATATTTCGAGTTAAAAAGGTAGTTAATAACCTGGAAAAATGCCGGTTGTCACAGCATCAACAGATACGCCGTATATAATATATAACAACCCGTAATTTTCATCACTGTAATTATCCATCTATTAAATTAGATACACCATAATATCCATCTATTATATATACCACCTTTTTACAGGGAAATTTTTCGCTTTATTCCATTGTGTAATGTGGTTTACATAACTAAAGTAAATGAGCTCACGCAACCTTTACCAATGCCATCTATATCTATGTTTATATCATGTAAACATCCTAATATGTCAAGTCAATGTTCGAATATCATATTTACCAAATACGTTATCCATTTAACGTACTTTTCAAAACGTTACTATTAAATGAACTTTATTCATTAACGTTTATATCAAACCCTAATTATATGTAATGTACACATATAAAATGAATGTACAAGTATTCAAAGCATATGTACAAGTATCATAGCATAATATTTGAATCATACTTCCCTCCAAAACCATGGTACAACATGTTTAAGCTCAATGTACAAATCAATAAAGCACGGATTCAAATAAGCTCATTTTACCACCATTTTTCTTCTAGTTTCTTACCATTACTTAAGCACTAAGTACAAGCTCCTAATGCACAACATTTAAACCCTAATTACCCTAATCTTAAACCCTAATCTACGTCCTAAAACCTAAAACCCTAACCCAAAACATAACAAAATTTTAGAAAAAGGATTCGTTAGCTAGAAAATCAAAACGAGTCATTTTTAGGATTTTAACCAAAAACGCATGGGTTTGAGGATTCAAGGCTTTAACAAGAGTTCATATAGGATCTTAGGAGTCTTATGAATATTCTAAAACAGATTATGAGTTTATTGAACAAGATTTTGAGCTTACTTGAGCTTATATGGGTCGTATGAGCTTATTTGGATTCGTACGCCTAGAAAACAACTTCAAGGGCTTCTTTTTCTTGATTCTTGGCTTCAATTCTGATCTTAAGGCTTCTCTTGATCCTCCTTGGTCTGATTTAGAACTCCATTTGTGTTTGTGATGAAGATTTGAGGTGTGTTTGAAAAGTATGTGTATGTATGCGTATATATAGTACTCGAACACCCTTGGTGGCCAAGTTTTCTTGGTGTGGTGGCCAAGGGTTGTAGGGGAATGACTAAGGGCAGCTAGGTGATGAGTATGGAGAGCTAGGAGTGTAGCTTTGCAAGGTGGAAGGGTTGTGGGGGGTTCGGTTTGCAAGAAAGGTGACGAAGGGGGTGTTTGCTTGGTAACCAAGTATTATAGCAAGCAAGGAGGCAAGGAGGTGGGTAAGGTGCTTGGTGGTGATGTAGTAGTGAGGTCATGGTGGTGCTTGGATGCTAGCTTGGTTTAAAATGGGTCAAAAATGAAATAAAGGGGTGTCGGGTTTGAATTTAGGTTCAGGTTAGGGTTTTTGGTTTTAAATTCAAGTTAGGGTTAAGGTTTAGGATAGATTAGGGTTTAGGATAAAGGTTTTATTGTTATGATTAGAGTTTAGGTTTAAGGTTTAGGTTTTAAAATAAAATTAGGGTTTTAAAACTAGTTTAGGGTATTGGGTTAGGGTTTTAGGTTTTAGGACGTAGATTAGGGTTTAGGATTAGGGTAATTAGGTTTAAATGTTATGCATTAGGAGCTTGTACTTAGTGCTTAAGTAATGGTAATAAACTAGAAAAAAATAGTGGTAAAATAAGCTTATTTGAATCTGTACTTTATTGATTTGTACATTTAGCTTAAACGTGTTGTACCATGGTTTTGTAGGGAAGTATGATTCAAATATTATGCTATGATACTTTTACACATGCCTTGAATACTTGTACATTCATTTTATATGTGTACATTACATATAATTAAGGTTTGATATAAACGTTTAACGTTTAAAGTCTGTTTTGATATAACGTTGTAAATGGTACGTTAAATGGATAATGTACTTGGTAAAAATGATATTAAGATATAGACTTGACATATTAGGATGTTTACATGATATAAACATAGATAGAATTGGCATAGGTAGGTTGCGTGAGCTAGTTTACTTTAGAGATGCAAGTTACGTTGCATAATGAGATAAAGCAAAAATTTCCCTGTAAAAAGGTGGTATATATAATAGATGGATATTACAGTGCATCTAATTTAATAGATGGATAATTACATTGATGAAAATTATGGGTTGTTATAGTCTCCCTCCCTTAAAAGAAATCTCGTCCTCAATTAGACATATACCTTGAAGGTGAGTTCATAGCCTCGCATTTTTAAATGCCTCGCATTTTAAATCTTTGAAATGTTTCATAAACCCGCGAGGGGATACATGCTATAAATCATGAATACAAGTATTTTTCCATCTGTATGCTATTCTGATGCATTATTGCCTAAGTCCTTACTTTTGCCATTAAGACCCCACTATCATGAACCATTTTTTCGGAGTAAGCACGAATGCTGTGAATAGATCTATTTGGGACTGAACTCCCCCGTTGGTGTACGTATACTTTCTGGTAACCAAACGCACTTCATTTGAATCACTATGCAGGTGTTTGGTAAAGGCACCCGTTGGGGAAACTTCTTGTGATTATTGATTATCTCAAGGTCTCGGTGTCATGAGCTTAGGGAAATAATACGGTTTTCTATAATAATTGTACTAATTGCAATTATTACACTTATGGGTGTATAACAACGTAACCCACTATTGAACTTGTATTCAAACTGTTTAACATAAACCTATGAATTTCACTCAACCTTTGTGTTGACTTTTAGCATGTTTATCTCAGGTAACTGAGCATCTTATGGCACGGAGTGGCACGGACTTGAAGATGGCTAAACTGTTATCATTCAAACTTTATGTTTCTAGATTTTGGGATCTCTCTTCTTGTAAAACTCTGATGAATAAATGAATGATAACTAAATTTTACAAAAACGTCTCTTTACGAGACGTTTTCTATGATTATGACTGTTGTACTATGAAATAATACCCCATATTAGCTTCCGCTGCTATATTTGTCAAAATGGTGGTGTTATAGATTGGTATCAAGAGCCATGGTTATAAAGAAGAATGTTGAAACCTTAACTATAACTACTTTTCTTTTTCCATCCAAGAAAGTCCTCCGTGCCACTACATCTTTCGAATAGTATGTAAAGTACATAACTATTATACTATTATATAGATAACTTATGTTATTTATCGCTGGGTTGTTAACAGAGTGATGTCTTCTCCTAGCCACCCTACTTTCGATATTGAGGATGCTTTTTCCTCTAACTTTCTGGACTATATCCCGGCTTCCCCGGACTATGTCACAGCTTCACCAGGAAATACTTATTCTAGCTCTTCAAATAACTCATTTGGTTTAGTTCCAAAAGCTTCACCAACTCTTTCACTATTTCATGATGACCCCTATATGAAGGTCATGCAAGCATATTATGCTAAAGAATCACCTATTTCACCGCCAACTATTATGCCTCCATCTTTAATGTTATCTCCAATGTTAAACTCTCAATAATTCTTTCTTCCTGAGGAATTATTACCACTTAAGAAACAAGGCCGTGACCGATCATCCTCCTCTACTTCTGACCTACCTCAAGCATTTGAGATAGGAGAAAGCTCTCGTAAGACAAGTCTCGAACGTCACGAGGAGCAAATTGAGGAAATTTTGAATCACCTAGATGCACTCTCTCGGCCGCATTGAGCACATAGAAGACAAAATAGAAGGTCTTGGAAAAGGTCAGGTAATCATACAACAAGATTTTGACAATCTGAACTCCGAGAGTCTCGTACTTAAATTGCTAAACTTCAAAGAAACCAAATGGGAAATAACAACAAGATTGCTCTTGCTCGCTTCAGGATTGCTAATCTAGAACAAATCATCGAAGATATCTAGGTTTGTCACCAAGCAGATAAGGAAAGTCTTCTAGATGCAATCTATGAACACAAGAACAGCCAGGAAGGACCATCGGACTACTAGATTAAATACTAGTTATAGCTTTTGATAGAACCTAGCCACAGGATGTGTGGTATAAATAACAACACTTGTCAAATTTTGACTATGTATAGTATAAAGGCAAGTTGTTCATAATATAATACAATGGTGATCCCGTTATACCTTGTTG
This sequence comes from Tanacetum coccineum, assembly GCA_026074375.1. Taxonomy (NCBI): domain Eukaryota; kingdom Viridiplantae; phylum Streptophyta; class Magnoliopsida; order Asterales; family Asteraceae; genus Tanacetum; species Tanacetum coccineum. The sequence continues at coordinate 11,610 of BQNB010075145.1, read as the reverse complement.
TTTCATATTATCGATTTATATTATTCATCCTATATCCAAACCTGGAGATAACGATACACGAGAAATTTTAATAATATGCATCATTATCTCCGTCTTCATCATTATGAATCTTACCGTGACCCTTAGAAAATAAACTAATAAGTTAGATGCTTGTTAGAATTCATATCAAATAAGTATTTATGATTTCAATATCACTATTGTTAAAAATGCTTAAAGTTCAAAAATAAGCATTGCATTTTAAGCATTTTAAGACTTGTGATATCATTCTTATTACGTGTTGTCTTATGTTGATAGAATGTCTCCCAAAAGGACACTTTTTGGTTTGGTCTTGGTCGACTGGTCGAGCACAAGGACATGAGATGAAGGATTTTAGGGTTTAAAGGAGTATTGTGTGGAATGCTAAATCCCTAGAAATCTCTTTGTATTTATCGGATACTTACGAGAGTTCTAGAAGGATTAGGATTCTCATTAAATTTGTCCTTCAAGTAATACAAGTTTGACAACTTCTCAAACTTACCCCATTAGGGTTTTGCTTAAATATACAGACCATTATGGTTTTTATATTTTTTATTTTATTGGTTATATATTATCGTAGTGTTCTAAAAGGCATGCCATGGCAGCGCCAAGCCATAAGGCATGACTTCCACGCTACAAAATAGATCAAATAGTTGGCTCTAGGTGTGGCGTAAGATGAGGGGTGATAAGGCGTAATAAGGTGCGCTAAAGCGTAAGACGTGGCGGGTTTTTTGGATTCAACTCTGATTTTTTTAGTTATTATTTTTAAATGAAGAAGATTACATGTAAGGATAGTTTCTTTATTTTATTCGTTATATACAACGATTTTTGTAAACTTGATAAATATGAAATATGATGTAAGTATATAAATATTTTCATATTATGTGTCGCCTTAAGCCACACCTTAAAATCGCAAAGGCTTCGCCATGGCCGCTAAGGCGTAAGGCTTGGTCATACCGCCACGCCATGCCTCACGCTATTTATAACCTTGATTTATCATGGATAAATATATTAAGTTAGAACAATTATCGTTTTAGGCCTCAATGAAAATACTATGATATTTTTATTTCCTCACTACTCATTACTTGTTTTTGCTTGCTTACTCTATGAATGCCACTTTTGAAAACCATTGTGCTCGTGCACATAATCCCTTCATCATGTAGTAAGGGCATGCCCTTTATACAATGCTAAATCCAAATCTAGCCAAAACTTACCTATATAATAAACACTCTATACATGATCTTTTGCTATACAAGCATATCTATAAAACATCAAAATTTCACAAATTACACATAATGTAGATGGAAATACTTCAGCATCATTATTTGTTGTTATCTAGACATTCTACTTGTTCTTCTAAACAACTAGAAACTTTCCTTATGGAGGTTACATTTACTTAAAACTTCATAAACAAGTCCTTAATCTAAGAAAATTTGCCACAACTTGACCAACTTTATCATAAAAAAGAGAGTTCATGAGGCTAGAGCTTCACCTCCATGGCACAAAGTCATTTGTATCACTGCATTATCAAAACAATCTTATTACTATGATACGCACTTTAAAGTAGACAACCAAGGATTTGAGCATTTCTTTTTAGACCATTATTGCATTATCTCTGTTATGCAATCTCTAAAACAACATTGTTGGGTTCATCAAGCATACTATTTTCCATGACATATCACTAGTCTGCAAGTATATAGGAACAAGAGCACCACTAGAATAGGAAACTCTCATTATGATAGTTACAATCCTTTTAATTGTAATATCCAATCTAAATACTAATTTCAAAGCTGCCCCTATCATAGAACATTTAGAAAAAGTAATAGATGAATATAGTAGTAAAGACTTCACTGTAAACATACAAAGCCATCATTTTTAACCTTAAAACTAAACACTCCTTCATAGATAAATACTTCACTAAATAAGCCTTAGTTCAATACTATGAAACATGAAACATACTTTATGGTAGCTACATATCCTTAAACCACAATAACATTCCACATATAAAGATAAGTTTCCCCATCTTACATGTCATACTAGTCTTGTATAGAAAAATCAAAAGTAGAAAGGCTCACTACCAAGATATCTAAACCATTCCATTTCCATACAACACACGTACACTTTTATCTTCCTCATTTTGTTTAACATAATAGGCTGGACACCTCCTTCCATTTATCAAATCCTTTCACTTAGGAGTTTTGAGTACATTAAGATAATAAGTCTCTGAACTTGCATATTTAGTTATTGTTTCTATAAGGACCTTTTAATTTCTTTTCTCTTGTGTAAGGATCCTTTTAGATTTTCTTTCCTACCATATATAGTATACACTTGCTCCAAACATCAACTTTCCCACAACATGGTTAGAGAACTATTTTTATAAAGGGATGTTAGAGCCAAGATTAGATATTTCCATTCAGTAGTTAAAGCCCTTAAGGAAACCTATTTTACAATTCATTCCAAACATGTTTAGAGTATTAACATTGAAACAATATGTGATTATGATAATTTGGGCATAACTTGATTAAAGGTCATTTCATACCAGTACCATTGTTCCAAACCTTTACTCTATATTGATTTTGAACTCTTTCATGCACTGATATCCAAACAATAAACATATGACTACTTTATGAGAACCATAGAAGATTATTCTAATGCACCTCAAGATCATTGTCTCTAAAGTCCTCCCATAATCTTTTAACAAAGAAATCTACCTTCTCCTATCAATTAGTCTCCATAAGGCTTTGTTATCTCTATCATAAAGTATAGGAACTAGAATTATCTATAAAACAAAGGACTAAGACATCCATTTTATAGGCCAACTCTATTTTCCATTAACAAATCCAATTAGTCTTGCCTCGTATATTTTTCTTTTACTATTTGATGTGTGTTTTCCAAGCTTTAAATTTATAATACTAGAAACTAACAATTTATTTTACGTAAAAACCACAACACTCAAGAAGTATACCCGTTCGTGTATAGTATAGCTTTAGGTAAGTCCAGGTCGTTCCATGAGAATTGAAGTTTTCATAGTTTGTAATTAAGGTGCTGAGGTTAATAAGATTGTCATTGATCAAATTAACCAAATCTTGCATATATCTGATATTATAACGAAAGCAATTAAAAGATGATTCAATCAAATGCTTGTTTTTTAGGCAATGATCACTTAGATAATGATGTATTTGGAATAGTGTTTATAAGTTTTAGAAAATAGAGTTATCACAAGTTATAAATCCTTTCGGCCTTTAAATATAACTAGTGATTATCAGATTAATAACAAAAATTCCTTTCAGGCCCTTTATAAGTTATTAATACACATATATATTAGTGAATTGATTAAAACACATATATAAAGAACCCTTTCGGCCTATATTCTTATATAAAATATGTTTTACCAATTCAATAAACACATATCCAAACGCTCCATATCCAAGATCACATATGCCAAACAAACACAAGATGGATACTCCATGATCCGAATAAGTAACAAAACTTATAACATTCATGTGAATTCAGTAAAGATACATATCAAAGGATATCAAGTTTTTTCAACTTTCAAGGGCAATATGTTGATGAGTTCACATGTTTTCCCAAAAAAAACTATATTATATTCAAAGTAAAACCCGGAAACTATGAACAATTCTGTCACAATCGCTTATAGATCTGAATTACACTTCAATGCTACTTCCTTGGATGGATTATAATCTGGAAATTGATGGTGGATAATGGTGGTAGTCGATGGTAGTGATAGTGGTTTGAAGGGTGGTTTGGATCAAAGGTTTTTGAGGCCTTTATCACCAAAAACACTTCTTCTAAGTGTTATAACGAACTTGGGGTTTGTGTGTGTAAGAGATGTGTAAAATGAGGGAGCCAAGGCCTCCTTTTATAGGCTCAGATCGGGCAGAAGTGCGGCGCACAAACTTATTTGTGCGGCGCACTTAAGGAGTTAATGCACTCAACATTTATTGGGACTTAACCATTTCTTTGGGAAGTTTGAACAAAAGTGCGGCGCAAAAGAAATATTGTGCGGCGTACTTTATGATGGTCGAAAGTGCGGCGCACTTATGATGAGTGCGGCGTACTTCTTTGTTTTCTTGGATCTTTCTCTTGTAAATTGTATGTGTTATGATATGATAAGAGATATTTCATCTAAAGCATCATATGGAGGGTATTTATAGGCTAGAAATAACTTGGGGACCAATTTGGGGATGTATGTGGATGGATTAAGGTCTAGCATTCATGAATTAGTGGTATCTCATAAAGTGTGTTGTTCTTCATTGGGGGCATTATGCTCTTAATGATTATCCATTATTGTAGTTATTTAATTCTCTTTCCGTCGCCGGCTTGAATCAACTAAATACATTAGTTCGTATGACCGAGTTATAGGCCAAAACAGTGAAAAAAGTGTCGGTAGATCAATAACTGAGTTATTTCTTCGTTCAAGCTTCAATTCTTCGTGGTAATCTTCCGTGTTCTTCCACGGACAATACCTATAACATATAATAACACATATACTTGTAGCTACCAAAATTTTTATGTGAAATGATCAAATAATGCAAAAACAACGCAGCGGAAAACTATGTTATAATTTAGGCGTTATCAATCCCTCCACACTTTAGCTATTGCTGCTCTCAAAGCAATTAAAGCCAGAAAACAAGATCATTTATCGTGACGTGAGCAGAGAAAAAAATCATTTTTATCATTAACAAGTGTTTACCAGTTTTATAACTTTTCAGGCATAGACATATAACATAGCACCTCACATAGGGAAAGTGTTTGTTTTTAAATTCACATGAGTCACTCATATAGGGTTTTATATTTGTGAAGTCACTCAATTGCACAAACATAATCTAGGTTGCTACCATATTCTTGTACTAGACACATAAACATGCCCGTTGCAGCGTGAGCACCTAGACAAAAATCTCAAAGTGGCAAAACGTGATAAAGATGAGGGTGAATAGAAGATACTTGATTTCGTGTGCCAGAACTTTGCCTTATACTTTGAACTTTTTTTTTTCACTTTTTTTCTTCTTTTTTTCTTTGAAGATTTCTTTTCATTCCAGATACTGCGATAACTAAGGCTGGCACAAAACTTCTTCTTCATCGAGCACATTTTTCTTGCTCTTGGGATACATTGGGGATCTCAACACTAAAAGCGAGTGCTGCAGATACATGATTGCATAGGGATTCACCTCTTATCATACGACTTTGTCTATAAAATAACCTCACTGCGGTCTAGTCAATGATGATCAAGCATAATTTCTGGAGCTATTAAATTACCGGCCCACTCCTATAACTTTCAACCAATACCATTGCTCCAGAAAAGGCGCCAAAACCACATATACACATCCATAACGATGGAATAGATACACATGATTGCTCATTCCTTAACTCGAACAAGCTAAATGCATCAATTATCTTAGGTATCTAAGGTGGATACCCGAATTCCTTAAGATCTAGAGGCGAACCTTACAATTTAAGTGGGTTGATTTTGTGCTAGTTAAAATGTCAATCCGATTGGATTTGCCTTACTAAGCGTATGCATTTTTTTTTATGTTTTTGGAAAAGCAATATATAATTTTTTTAAAATTTACCAGAATATATCATTCGAAAGTTTGAAAATTTCTACAGGGCAAACATGGAGGGACATGATTAATTTTTCCTATTTTCTACCCCTCCACACTTAAATTGAAAATTGCCCTCAATGTGAGAACTGATAAATATAGAAAATAGGGAAAATTAAGGGAAAACGGTACTTCCCGGGGTTCTTAAGTTCTTGTTTGAATCTTTTTTTTTATTTTTTTTTTTTTTTTTTTTATTTTTTTTTTTTTTTTTTTTTTTTTTTATGAAAAATATGGCGCCAAAACGAAACGCCAAGCATGTGTTATTTACACATGTTATATAATACTCATTATATAAGTTTAAGTGTAATGCCAACACCAAATCCAAGCTTCACCTGTTTTATTTAATCTACAAAATAGACACAATTACAAAAACTGTAAAATACTAAAGCGCACTTTCGTAGGCACCACTATTGCATTTAGCGCATCCAACAAGCCTTTAAACCCCTCGATGTACCGAGTGGACGAGTTATAGTCTTGTGAGGGTTTCCAGCGAACACACCCACAAAGTTTGATAAATTTCTTTTTGGATGCAGAAATTAAGATACGCGACACACCGGTCGAATGCGTGACATACTTAAAAACTACAAAGTTTTTTGTTATATATATATATTAGTTTTTTATAGGTTTATTATTATTTACTATTACTACTACTCCCTCCGTCCCTAAATAAGTGTCCACTATTGACTTTTAAAGTCTTTTTCCATCAACTTTGACCTTAAATTATTTTGTTTGTGTTATATAATACTTAATAAAAACTATATCAATGAAAATACATTTAAAGCCAAATCTATTCATATATTTTGAATCAAGTATTATATAACACAAAAAGAAATAATTATGGTCAAAGTTGCAAAAGAATGACTTCAAAAGTCAACAGTGGACACTTATTTAGGGACGGAGGGAGTATTATTATTATTATTACTATACTTAACTCGATTTAAGATTCCTTAATGATACGGTTTAAGTGAGAATGATCCACATTTAAACGTTGAGGGTATGGGGTCTTTGGTATATACTCACTGAATGGATATTCATTTGTTTTTACAATGTGATAGTTTCCTTTCGATGTCTTAATTGGGCGGTCTTTTTTGATTTTATTGTTAACGATGATAGAAGGTGGTGGATCTTTTTGAATTTTTGGATGATCATCGGATTTTCCACTCCCGGTGAATACGACATTCACTTGCTCGGTACGAGCTTGAGGAGGAGGTGGGTCAGTCCTATCGGTATGTTCTAAAGATACGTTTTGAGATTTCGACCACTCATCTATTTTTCTTTCCATATTTTTAATTTTAGTTTGAAAATTCTTTTCATTTTGCTTCATCTTTAAAATCATATCGTTAACATTGTTTTTGAAAAACATATTTGTAACTCTTTGACCATCTAAGAATTTAGTGATTGATTTTTGGAAATCAATTTTAGATTGAGATTCTTGGTTGATAGGTTTAGACTTTTTCTTAAGTAAAACACCGATGGTTTCACGATCGTCACTGTCATAGAGTTTCCAATGAACAATTCTCATGCTACGGATACAACTTTTGAAATCTTCGAGATCATTTTTCACATCATTGTTTAATTCAGTGAGCGATTTCTCAGGATCATTAGGATCATGAAGGGATTGGGGAGAATACGAATCATGAGAATTTCGGTTTAGATAACCTCCAGATTGGATGTAATTTGCTTCATGACGTTCACACATCGGCGTGTCATCGTTCAAGTGGTTTTTAGATGCGTTTCCCTCTCTAAGCTCATTGTATTTCTTATGCATATCTTGTAATTCTTCTTTTAAGTTTGAAAATTAAGAATCAAATTTTATAGTTAGAGCTTCTAATTTTTCCATTAATCTATAGTTATAATCATTACTATTACTTCCATCGGCGACAGCAACAGATTTTCGTTGATGTTCATTTTTAGATTTAGTGGACCAATCAAGTTCGAAAAGCACTTTGTCCTCGAGAAATTGAAAAGCTTGATTTGGACTTTCGTAGAGGAAGATTCCTCCGGCTGTTACGTCCAGGATTCCTTAAGTGGGTTCGTATAGACCATGATAGAATATCTGAATAATATCTCCTTTGGTCAGACCGTGCCCTTGACATTTTCGAAGCATGCTCTTGAGTCGTAACCAAGCGTCGGTTAGACTTTCGCATACGAGTTGAGAGAAATTTCTAATTTTAAGTAATAGACGGGTAAATAACAAAGGTGGAAAGAATCTGTTTATAAAAACTATTCTCATTTGTTCCCACGATGTTATAGACTCTTCATTAAGTTCGTTAACTTAGTTTTAGCTTCATCGCACAAGGAAAAGGGAAATATCGAAAGCTTTACGGCTTCACTCTGCGTTTCACCGTATCTGAACATGTTGCAGATTGCAAGAAATTCACGGATATGGTCATGCGGATCGGCCCGCAGATAACCATCGAATTTATTTTCCCGAATCATATTTAAGTGAGTATTATTGATAACAAAGTTGTCATCAACATCGAGTTGAATAATGGCAGAATTAGGAGTCGGTGCTACAGTCTTAGCACTTTCCCACATAGGCTGATCATCAGGATCGAGGATTATTATTTCTTGGAGCGGTAAATTTGGTTGGGGTTCGACATCCTCTTCAGGTATATTTATAACGACAAAGTCATTAACGATAGGATGTTCGGTGGAAGATTTGTGTGATTCGATCTGAATGGATTCTTTTTGGATAATTTTAAATTTACAAGACCTTTTTATTAAATTTTTATTTAATTTATCTATTAGACTTACTAGTTGTTTTCTTAAAGATAGAAGATTTATACATACGTTAAGCATTTTGTAAAAAGACATTTATATATATATAATTAAGGCTAATAGGATAATATTCAAAATAAAATAAATTATTTTTATATATTTTTTTATAATTTTTTATTTTTATAGATTTATAGATGTATATAGATATATTTTAATTTAATTATATATAGCAAATAAGGATAAATAAATAAAAGTTTTTTTTGGATAGATACGGCGTACTTTAGGAAAAGTGCGTCGGCTTTTCTGGAAATTTTATGTTTTTTTCTGAATATTATGATAAACTAGATAATTACAAATACACAAGGCATATAATCAGATAAAATACAATTCCAAATGATTATAGAACCTAAGACTAGCAGATTGGGGGTTTTGGTTTTGGTTTTTGAAATAAGATTCTGTTTGTGAAAATTTGCAGAAAGTGCGGCGTACTTGGGTAAAGTACGGCGTACTTCCTGGGTTTTCAGGAAAACCGGCGCACAAATAGGATGTGCGGCGTACTTCCTGAAGAAAAAACGATTTTTGGGTTCCGTTTGCCAGAAAACGGTACGGCGAGTTTGAAAATTTTGTGAAACAAAATAGCACCAGAAATAAGCAACAAACTATAACAACTTAAACAATTCCCCGGCAGCGGCGCCAAAAACTTGATGTGTGTTTTCCAAGCTTTAAATTTATAATACTAGAAATACCGATTTTTACTAAAAACACAACACTCGGGAAGTATACCCGTTCGTGTATAGTATAGCTTTAGGTAAGCCCAGGTCGTTCCACGGGAATTGAAGTTTTCACAATTTTTAATTAAGGTGCCAGGGTTAATAAGATTGTCACGGATCAAATTAACCAAAACGTACATAAATTGACTATTAAAAAAAAGCAATAAAAGGACGATTCAAGCAAATGATTAAAGTATGTTTGTTTAGGCAATGATCACTTAGATAATAATGTGTTTGGAATAGTGTTTATAAGTTAGAAAATAGAGTTATCACAAGTTATAAATCCTTTCGGCTTTTAAATATAACTAGTGATTTTATTGATTAATAACAACAAATCCTTTCGGCCTTTATAAGTTATTATAACCAATATAATAAGTGGAATGATAAAACATAAGTTCATAAGTATCCTTTCGGCCTTTACACTTAGAAAATCATGTTTAACCATTTCAATAAACAAGTATCCAAATACTCCATATCCAAGATCACATATTACCCAAACAAACACAAGATGACTACTCCATGATCAAACAAGTAACAAAACACATAACATTCATCATGAATTTAGTAAAGATCATATTCATAAGATAAACAAGATTTATACCAACTTCAAGAGCAAATGTTGATGATTTCATAAGTTTTCCCAATGAAAACTATATTATATTCAAAGTAAACCCGAAAACTATGAACAATTCTGTCACAATCGCTTATAGATTCGAATTACACTTCAATGCTACTTCTTTGGATGGACTAAAATCTAAAAATTGATGGTGGAGAGTGGTGGTGGACGATGGTGGTGATGGTGGTTTGAAGGAGTATTTGGTTTCTTGGTTTGTCAAGCCAAGATCACCAAAAACACATATTCTAATGGTTCCAAACGAAGTGGAAGTTTGTGTGTGAGAATATATGGAATGAGGTGACTAGGGGCTGTATTTATAGGCTAAAAATGGGCCAAATTGCGCACATCGGGTGTTAATGCACTTAGCATTTAATTGCATTTAATTTTTCCTCAGACTAAAAAGTGCGTCGCACTTTGATCAAAACCGTCAAACTTTCTGCATATTCAGTAGTTGGCCTTTTTCATTGTTGTAGATAATTGAATTCTCTTTCTGTGGCCGCTTGAATCAACTAAAACGGAGTTCGTATGACCGAGTTATGGCCAAAACAGTGAATAGGTGTCGGGAGATCATTAACTTGAGTTATTTCTTCGTTTAAGCTTCAATTCTTCGTGTAATCTTTCGTATTCTTCCACGACACATATCATGAACCTATAATAGCAAATATAGTTGATTAAGTACCAAAATTTCATGAGAAATGATAAAATAAATGCAAATAACGCCACTGAAAACATGTATAATTTAGGCGTTATCAGATTAACATAGGTTTAGCATAGGTTTAGCATAGATTAGACTAACTTAGATTAGAAAAACCAAAGTATTAATAAATTGAAAGTGTTTCTCGCTCTTAGTGATCGACTCCCTACTTACCATGAATCTACCACCGACCGGGTACACTGCCCTTTAAAGTGTTGTTTTTGGTTAAGTTGGAAAAATATAAATTTAAAACTTGAATCATAATTTACAACCACACAACGACACATCATTAACACTCTCTGAAAGAGTTCCTGTGCTTTTTAAGTGTTTAATGTGACCAAGGCGGTAAGATGATTAATTCCTACACTAGGGATAGGTCTCAAACTACCATAGTACCCTACTAATCCTATGTTCAACCGGTAAGTCTAATAACAGGACTAATAAGATCTAAGCCACCCTCTACACTACCAAAACCCATAGATCAATGAAAGGATATAAGGATATCCAATCAAACCATAATTAAACAGGAAATAATAATCATAACAACAGTATATCATGGCTAGGCCAGCACTAAGAGTGCTTAGCCACTCATAGAAACAGTAAGACAAGAAGTAAATGAAGAAATTTTGGATTGATAATTCATAATTCTTACAAACTGAGTTTTGAATAATTAATGCTAAAATGAAGCACAATGATCCTCCCATGGACTTCTGATGGAATGCTTCATCTTCTAGAGGCCTTATTCGCCTCTTGGTACTGTAGGGTGAAGAGGTGAAGTGAGTGATGCCAAATGAGCCGAGTTAGGGCTTTATTTATAAGTATCGAAGATGTTATGGCGTAACAGTTATGAATACATTACGTCGTAACAATGCTAATGTTGTTTCCCATTCTCCAGGCTTAATTGATGTTACGGCGTAACCGTATCGCCATGGTTACACCATAATGCTGACTCGGACACTCAAGCTTCCTTTAAATTATATGTTACGGTGTAAAGGTGATGGTGAGGTTACGCCATAACAACTGATGCTGAGTCATTTCTTCGTTAATCTTGATTACGGCTTAACTCCTTCAGGGAGGTTACGCCGTAAAAGCCTTGAATGTCATCACTTCTTGAATTCCACGTCTAAATCCCGCGTCTTTTGCTTAAATGCTTGCTTTGCTCCTGAAAACTAG
>BQNB010075144.1:5844-31565 GCA_026074375.1 Tanacetum coccineum | reverse complement strand
CTTTAATAGCAACTTCACTTTTAACAACCACCTCATCACCAACTAAGTCATGTACTCCAAACATATCTATATCAGCATCAATATTAGCTATCCTCCCCTGTTTGGATGCATCCTCCTTACCCAAACCTTCTTCATCAGAGGATTCTACTCTTCTACACAAACCAACCTTGCATAATCTTTTAAGCCTATGAGTTCTTGACCCACCTTTCTTATCTAGTCTCTTGACCCTCCTTTTCAAACTTATAATCTCTTGAGCTTGTGCAGTCTTTATGTTCTCCAGGTCAAGGACTCTTTGATGCAAATTGGTACAAAATTCCATCATCTCCTTAAGTTTCATACTATCCTCATCACTTCGAGGTGTGTTAACTCCTGCGAGTAGTGAATCATTAGAACTTTTAGATACATTCTCAAACCCAGTTTGAGCAATAGTATCCCCTATGGTTTTTGGTGCCTGGGACCACTACCTAAACTAGTTCCTAAGGAACTTAGTTCATTAAGTGTTGCCTTGGATTAGGTCTTATTGATGTTACCCCTATCCTGCTCTGCATCTAAGCTTGTAGCAGTAGTGGCAGCCCTTTCCAAACCGTTATCCATCTCCTCATAGACAGCCTCATCTGCAACATTGTCTGTAGGACCACTAGGCTGAGGTACCTCAGTATCCTTTCTCTTTGGCTTCCTAGGTTTTTGTTTCTTTTGAGGTTGAGATGTTGATGGTTGAATAATGGTGGGTGTGTGATGGGGATCAGTAGGATTTGCTGAACCTTCACCCATTTCTTCTTGAGCTTGTACCATCATTGTTAGAAATAAGGATGTTTCTCTTCTAGAAAAGCCTTTCCCTACCCTTCTCATGTTTCCAAAAATCTTATTAGTGTGAGAGGGTGTAACATAAATTCTTTTATGATTTGACATTCCTTCTAAGCTTCCTGAGAAAAGTTTTTCATACCCCATTCTTGTAAGTTATTCAAAAATGGTAGCATTAGGCAAGCAATCCATACCTTCCTCATCATCTAATTGAAGCTCTCTTCTAACAGATACTTCAGTAACAACTATCTTTTTCCCATCCACTAAGGCTTGTAACTGTTGTTCCCCATTGACCTTTTTCACCTTGACATTAGTCTAAAATTGTTCAATACACGAAGTATATATAGTGGGATTAATGGTTAAAGCATACTTTATGGTGTGTGCATTTAGAAAATCAACAACTTGTTCAAATCCCTTACTTTTAGTCGGTTTAGCCAAAAACACGACTAAATTGTGAGTATTAGCAAACTGTAGGGTCGTCATTGTGTTGGGTTTTGATAATGAATGATGAAATTGAGTTAGGGTTTGTGATTAGAGAGTATATAATTGAATGAAATCGATTAAATGAGTGAATGAAACCCTTAATCAAAGTATTTATGAACGACCCTCAACAGCTTTAACGATCACCAGCAGTTGTAAGTTTTGCCTTGCAGCATTAACTTTCAGGTATGGGGGTGGTAGGGGGGTGCAGTAGTAAGTTTATGCCTCTAGCAGCTTTAACTTTCAACTTCAGCTGTAAGTTTATGCCTAGCAGCGTAAACATTTCCCTAGCTGCAGTAAGTTTAAGCATCATTAAGAGCTTTTAATTCACTACAATCATCCCTACCTTGTTCTTCCCTGTGTTGAATTGACGTATATGACTTGACACATAAATCATACATTATGTTTCAAGCATTGGAGGGGACGGTCTCGCTCTAACACCAATGATGTGTTTTTAAAGTATGTCATTCTTGAATTAATTGAAAAGTGAAATGATTAACGAGTGATCGAACAGTGATAAAGGAGGATTGTGTTAAGAGTTGTTGTTGTTGGTGAATAAGATTGATATTCCACGGGATTTTACAAATCTTCACTAAAACCGAGAAATCTAAGAATTTCGCGGGATTTTATAAAGTAAGACAAACCGTAGAAAATAAAATCTTTTTGTGACTGTGGTAATGTTTCGCTTGAACATGACAAATGTAATGTTTCGCTTGAATATGTAATATTTCGCTTGAATATGAAAAATTGAACAGAGTTTCGTTTTACACAACTACGTATTTCGCTTGAACTAGCAACCTGTCATAAATCGCTTAGAAACATATTTCTCTTGAGATCATTTTTCGCTTAGTACTTATTGCGCTTAGACATATTACGCTGGCCTAAGAAAAATTTTAGCATAGTGTCGTTTCGGATATGACGTATTTCGATATGTCTAACGGGCTGTCTGCGCGTCTCTTCATTATTTCGCTTATACATCTTGTTCGCGGGATATTCATAATTGCGCTCGCTTTAGGGCATATTGCGCGTACCGTTCATTAATCATGTAGGCAGCGGGGTAATTTGTTTTTACGGGACCACCGCCATTCTTACCAACCAACAATATTGATACCAACAATGTATTTATTACTAGTTAATTACAAAAAAAAATTATAGTATAGAATCTACAACAATATAAAGAGATGAGGGAAGGAACAATCAAACCAAGACACCAGATTTTATAGTGGTTCGCTCTTACGAAGCTCCTCTTCGCGCTACTCTACTCCCTGAGTATCCTACTTGAGATTTCACTATGTCAACAAGCTCCCTACAGGCGGAGAAAACTGTTTACACGCCGCTTAGGTTATTTTTGACATTAAGCTAAATGTCGAGTCCTAATTTTAGCTAGAACCAATCTACCACTTCACAAGTAATACACAATCACAAGATCTACAGTATCGGATTTATACACTATCCGATTTACACAACCACACAAGATAATAAAGATAGAGATTTGGTTCTTAGAAGAAAGAAGAAGAAATCACTAGACTACAACAATTCGTTTCTTGGCGAATATGAATGTTCTTCTCTTGCACTTGGTAGAGAGGAGAGGATAGATGAGAAGAAGAGATTGGATCACTTAAAACAAGATCAAACAATGTTAGTGATCAAGAGATTTAGTGAGAGAAAGAATGTTTTTAGAGAGAGAAAGAAGACTGAGAAAATTCATGCAAAGAGGTTTGTTTTTCAGCTAAAAATAGTTAAGTATTTATAGGCAGAAAAACCCAAGGGTAACTGCTGGCGGTCCCAGCGGTTCCTAGATATATCTGGAGGGCTGCTAGGGCCTATCAGGGGGCGCCGTGACTGACGTCCCTTTTTTGTCTTTTGTATGGTTGGTTTTATCTCGGTATAGGGAAGGTTATATTTTGGTGGGGGACAAACAGATTTGAATTTATCTGTTTAAATAACACATTTTTTGATTTAAAAAATGTATTTTGTAAATATTTTTTTTTTTATAGAAATACGTTTTGTAAAAATGTGGTGGTTAGAAAAATATTTCTTGATCACTAAATATGTTTTTAATATATGTTTTACATACCTAAGTGTTCTGCATTTGAAATGGAAATTTAGATAATAAATTTGTAAACGTTTATTTTTCTCGTAAACATTTTTCATTTTGTTATCTTCAAACCATCGAGGAGTTCAAAAATAACCGTTTTTTAGGATATTTTTGTATTAACAAACTTCCGCAACCATTTTCTATCAAATTTTAAATGGAAAGGATAAACGGAGATAAAGCCCAAGGTTCGTTTGCCTTATAATATGTAGACTTATAGGGATATATATATAGTCTATTATGCTGTGGCGTATAGTACTAGAATACGTTAGCTAGTATAGTTTAGGCGAAAGGGCTATTTATAGAATATATTTATATATATATAATATATATTATATATATTTATATTTTATTATACTATAATATATATATATATATTCCCCTCCTTCTTCCCAAGGAGGGGTGAGGGATTCATTTTTTAATATCTTCATAAGTTGTGTGTGTTATGGATGTGTTCTTTTATCCTCAATAACACACACACATCTTTCCTTTTGTCTCTTATCAATAATTTGTCCTATCTTTCACTTTATCCTCCTCGACTCCAGATCATTGTTATGGCATGAATCTTTATAGGTATCAATTGAAATTAGAGCATACGAGTGTTTCGTGTTCATGGTTTACTTATTGTATGGTGTTTCGTAGCTTATTAATAAGCTATAAGCCCACGACTTTGTTTGGTTTTTGCTTATTTGGTACAAAAGTTTGAAACTTTCTCTCTTTTATTGTTTCTAGCTTCTTGTTCCAGGGTTTTAGTAGTTCTTTCGGCAACCAAACATATTATAAAAGCTTATTTAAAGTTTTTGGTGCATAGGTTTATTATTAATGGGGTGTTTTGGTTTTTGATTCTATTTCAAAAAAGCAAGTGGCTTTTGATGCAAATGTCCTTTTGTATGTTATTCTATCTATTTTGTGGCTTCTCTTATGCATTAAACAATCTCATTTTCAATTAAATTCCGTATTAGAGGATGAATATTGCGGAATACGTCATCTTCATGATGTAACACCCCTAAATAGGGTCGCAGTGGAATATGGTTATGAGAGTGTTACATCATAGATCAATAGCACAAGATATGAGAACGACATTTATATGAGTCATTTGAAAATGATACATTGGATTAAATAAATTGTTTATTACAAAAGCCCATAGCTTAACTTGTTCATCCTTGAAATGTGTAAAGATTTTAATACATAACAAATATTCCAAAATGTAATGCACTTAGATCTTTATAATAATGTGACTCCAAAATGATGACCACCAATGTATCCTTGTTCTTGCCTTATTGACCTGAGAAAAACATGCTTTAAAACGTCAACATAAAGTTGGTGAATTCACAGGTTTAAGTAATGTATAAAGTAGGACCGCAAGATTTCCAAGTGTAAGACATGTAACACATACGATATCTCAAAATGTAATTACGAAATGCACTAAGCTCATGACACTGAAGCTACAACATATATGCATGCAAATTAATGCAAATAATGTGACCATGTAGATGTTCAACCCGTAACATCCAAATTGTTCTGACATGGTATACATTCGTCTTTTCGGTACCTCCAAAACTAGTGAGCGCTACTCACCAGAACGGGGATCTCAATCCCAAATAGATATATTCATAACATTCGCGCTTACAATCCAGTAATTAACAGTTCATGATTTATGGGCATAGTGGGTTATAGCTACTTAGGCAAACTCATAATTTGTTAAAGTGTGCTTGCGTCCAATCGTAAAACGATGCATGTTTCTCACCCTGAGAATTGTAAATCATTGAAATTGTATAAAAATAGGGCTATGAACTCACCTCAATAAATGTGTTAGGAATCGATAAAAAAACTTGGTCACTTCCAAAGTTGTAATAGTATAGATCGTAGCATAATATTTGGAAACTTACCAAGCTAACTGAGTTAACATAAGTCATCCTTATGTTGACCGGCCCTATGCAAGGTATAAATACCCCTCTCCATGCCTTGGAGAGGGTTGGTTGTTCATTTGTTCATTCATAATATTACATTTTCCTTTCTTTCTCTCACTAAGTGCTACAACCCTCCATTCTCTCTCTAAACTTTCTTTCTTGATTAGTTGTTAAGTGATTTGATACTTCTACAATTGGTATCAGTCGCCATGGGGTGATATCGTGAGCTTGTGTGCGTTTATATCATGGTTAGATCATTCGTTTTAGTTGTTTTATGGTTTTCGTGTGCTTAAAAATCAAACTTGGATTTTGTGTTTAAAAGTGTTAAAGTTTGTGTTTTTAAGCAAGATATAGGCCTAAGATAACTAGTTGTGCAAGAAAAATCAAGGTAAAATGTCAAAAAGGGTGTGTTTTTGGTGATTTTTTGTGAAAAAGTACGTTTTTATTTGAAGAAAGCGGAATATGTTTTGAAGGTAGCGAAATATGACATAAAGCTAGCGAAATATGTATTCCAGCGAAATGTGTAAGCGAAATATGTTGTGTAGCGAAGTATGACAGGTTGACTTCAAGCGAAATACGTCATTTCTAGGAAACGAAACTATGCTTAATTTTTCTTAGGACAAGCGAAATATGTCTAAGCGAAATATGTCTAAGCGAAATATGATCTCAAGAGAAATATGTTTCTAAGCGATTTATGACAGGTTGCTAGTTCAAGCGAAATACGTAGTTGTGTAATAGAAAATTGTTATGATGTCGAATTAGCTGATGGGAAATTAGTCAGGATAGACACTATTATACGAGGTTTCACTTTAAATTTCTTAGACCATCCGTTCAACATAGATCTTATGCCCGTAGAACTGGGTAGTTTCGATGTCATTGTCGGTATGGACTGGTTAAGAAGATGTCACGCCGTGATCGTGAGCGATGAGAAACTTGTTCAAGTTCCCTGTGGGAATGAAACTTTAACTTTTTGTGGCAATAAGAGTAGCAACGAGAGAGAATCTCGGTTGACAGTTATCTCATGTTCAAAAGCTCAAGAGTACATGGCAAAAGCATGCAAGGTCTTTTTGGCACAGATATCCGCCAAGAAAGAGGAGGACAAGTCAGAGGGACAACAAATAAAGGACGTACCAATCGTCTGAGATTTTCCTTAAGTATTTCCCGAGGACTTGCCAGGTCTTCCTCCGGCTCGACCAGTGGAATTCCAAATCGACTTAATCCTAGGAGCCGTGCTCGTAGCTCGAGCACCGTATCGATTGGCTCTATCCAAAATGAAGGAGTTATCGGAACAATTACAAGAGCTTTCCGATAAAGGATTCATATGGCCTAGTTCCTCACCTTGGGGAGCCCCGTTCTTGTTTGTCAAAAAGAAGGATGGATCATTTAGGATGTGCATCGACTACGTGAGTTAAATAAACTGACAGTGAAGAATTGTTATCCACTCCCAAGGATCGACGATTTATTTGATCAACTCCAAGGATCCAGTATTTATTCAAAGATAGATCTGAGATCAAGATATCACCAGCTTAAAGTACGAGAGCAAGACATTTCAAAGACAGCATTCCGAACACGGTATGGCCATTACGAGTTCCAGGTTATGACATTCGGACTGACAAACGCACCTGCGGTATTCATGGACCTCATGAACCGAGTGTACAAGCCTTACTTGGATAAGTTCGTAATTGTCTTCATTGATGACATACTTATTTATTCAAAAGACAAGAAAGAGCATGAAGAACATCTTAAGGCATTTTTGGGATTGCTTAAGGAAGGGAAGTTGTACGCCAAAATTTTAAAATGCGAATTTTGGATTCCGAAGGTATAATTTCTCGGTCATGTCATTGATAGCCGATGCATATATGTAGATCCAGCCAAGATAGAGTCTATAAAGGATTGGGCATCTCCTAAGACACCTACGGAAATCTGCCAATTCTTAGGCCTTGCTGGTTACTACCGAAGATTTATCGAAGGATTCTCAAAGATCGCTAAGTCAATGACAAAGCTTACTCAGAGAGGAATTAAGTTCAACTGGGGCGAGAAAGAAGAAAACGCTTTTCAGTTGATAAAGCAGAAGTTGTGTAGTCCGCCAATTCTGGCTTTACCTGAAGAAAGCGAAGACTTTGTGGTCTATTATGATGCATCACACAAAGGTTTAGGAGTTGTGTTAATGCAGAGGGAGAATGTGATTGCCTATGCCTCCTGATAGTTAAAAGTTCATGAGAAAAAGTACACCACTCATGATTTGGAACTCGGTTCGATAGTATTTGCTCTAAAGATATAGAGACACTATCTATACAGAACCAGATGCACCGTGTTCACCAACCACAAAAGCCTACAACACATTCTTGACCAGAAAGAGCTTAACATGAGGCAACGACGTTGGCTAGAGTTGCTAAGTGATTACGATTGTGACATTCGTTATCACCCGGGCAAGGCAAACGTAGTGGCAGATGCTTTGAGCCGTAAAGAACGGGATGAGTCGTTGCGGGTTCAAGCTTTAGTTATGACTATTAGCTTGGATCTTCCCAAACAAATACTGGTAGCACAGATCAAAGCCTTGAAACCAAAAAATCTAAAGAAAGAAGATGTAGGCGGTATGATCAGAACTAATATACCTAAGGAAAGGTTGGAACCACGTACCGATGGAACTTTATGTTTAAAAGGCAGGAGTTGGTTACCTTGCTATGGTGACTTGAGATCCGTGATCATGCACGAATCCCACAAGTCAAAGTACTCTATCCATCCAGGTTCTGAAAAGTTGTACCAGAACATGAAAAAGTTGTACTGGTGGCCTAACATGAAAGCTGACATCGCTACATATGTTAGCAAGTGCTTGACATATTCTAAGGTCAAGGTCGAACATCAAAGGCCAATAGGATTACTGGTCCAACCCGAAATACCCGAGTGGAAATGGGATAACATCACGATGGATTTTGTCACTAAACTCCCTAAGTCATCACAAGGTCTAGACACCATCTAGGTGATTGTGGGTCGACTTACGAAATCTGCTCACTTTTTACCAATAAGGGAGACTGACCCTTTAGATAAATTGGCAAAGTTGTATTTGGATAGAATAGTGACAAGACACGGAACGCCTGTTTCAATCATCTATGATCGTGATGGGAAATTCACGTTAAATTTTTGGAGAACATTTCAGAAAGCTTTAGGTACAAGTCTAGATATGAGTACGACATACCATCCACAAACAGACAGACATAGCGAGAGAACTATCCAAACTCTCGAGGACATGCTACGTGCTTGCGTGATTGAATTTGGAAAAGGGCTGGGTTAAGCATTTACCATTGGTCAAATTCTCGTATAACAATAGCTATCACGCTAGCATAAAGGCCGTACCATATGAGGCACTATATGGTTGAAAGTGTCAATCACCTGTGTGCTGGGCAGAAGTTGGCGAAGCTCAACTTACTAGTCCCGAGATGATTCAGGAAACCACGGAGAAGATCGTCCTGATCAAGCAGAGAATTCAAGTTGTGTAGGATCGACAAAAGAGCTATGCTGATTTGAAGCGTAAGCCGATGGAATTCAAAGTTGGAGATATGGTTATGCTCAAGGTCTCACCTTGGAAAGGGGTTGTGCAATTCATTAAGCGGGGCAAACTAAACCCTAGATATGTCGGACCTTTTAAGGTGTTAGCCAAGGTTGGGGATGTTGCCTATAGGCTGGAACTTCCCCAAGAATTAAGCAGAGTTCATCATACTTTCCATGTGTCTAATCTGAAGAAATGTTACGCTGACGAACCAGTAGCCATGCCGTTGGAAGGAGTTCACATTGATGACATGCTCCAGTTTGTGGAAGAGCCCGTTGAAATTATGGAACGAGAGATCAAACGATTGAAGCGAAGCCGGATACCACTGGTTAAGGTTCGCTGGAACTCTAGGCAGGGTCCTGAGTTCACCTGGGAACGTGAGGATTCGTTCAAGAAGAAATACCCACATCTCTTTACAAACCGGGCTTCGTCATCTACTACAAGGTCTTAAGCTTTGAGGACAAATTTCTTTTAACGGGTGGAGACTGTAACATTTCTTATTTTCATGTCATTGTACGACTCTATTAATGATCATTATTTATTTTAGTCCAATATGCGTTTACTTTTAATTTGACTTTTAAGCTAAATCGCGTAGACTAGAAATAATCATTCAACGTAAACGGTCACCAAATAAATTAAGGTTTACGTCAAGCAAGTGTCTAATAATTATTAGGACGATAATTATTGGCTTTGTTCATTCTTATTTCTATTGGTCACGTAAATGACTTACGTTTCGCAATAAAATACACTTAGACACACCACGGAAATACCTAGACTTACCTAGACTCAAACCAATACCCACTTCTAATGCCTAAACACAAAAATTAAATCAAATCTTGTACAAATGTTCAATGTTGGCCGAATGTGGTGAGTTAATCCACATAGAAATCGTCCTAAGTGATTTTCTAGCTAAGAAATCCTCTAATGATCTTAGCAAGTACTTGTACATCTTAATTCCCATAAATGCTAGTCCTAATGGTCTCCTACTAGTTTATTAACCAATGGTTAATAACCATTTTTGTTCCTTGATCCCTTCTAGCCGCGGCAAAACAAGAACCCACACACAAATCTTTGTGATTTCAAGGAATCAAACTAAATCTTGTACAACATTGCCTAATTAAAACATGTACTTAGTGGTTTAACATAAAACAAGGTGCAACAAACTAGAAATCCCTATAATCCACTTAACTAGGGCTCGTTTGGTTTGTTTAGGACTAAGGAGAGGTAACTAGCCACAAATTGTCTATAAATACTACTCCTAAGTTCACAAGATACATTTCTAAAACTTCTAAACACTCTCACTAAGACAAACCTTCCTCATTTCTCCCTTTCCATTCGGCTACACCAATAACCGAACCATACGCGACTCACATTTCCCTTTCAAGAACACAAGTAATCTTAAAGACCCCTTACACGTTTGTGGAAGCATACACGAGCTAAGGAATTGGGTTACAAGCTTTGAAGCTTGAGAAGTATACACGTTTGGGTGTACACGCATTGCTCTACCTTGCAAACACTCGAAACAAATCACTAGGACTCTTTGTAAGTCACGTTCAAGCTTATACACTTCGTGTTATAGTTGTTACTTGGTGTCTAGTCGTGTAGGTCACGTTATATATACGAATAACAATGCTCATAGGCGTGAACACGCATGATTCGATCCATGCGTGGCATACGTGCATGAATATACATACGATTTGACCTTGTGTGGTGCTAATACACGTTAAAAGGGTAATGTAAGATAAGCTAGGACGTAAACTAGCCTTTTAGACTCAATAAAGGAAACGTACATGGAAATGAAACACTTATACTCGAACTACATAAAAACACCACGTAAACTCTACGTGTAAATGTTATGGCATGGCTTGGAAACGAACGTAGGACCTTATTAAAAGAATGCATGCGATATAGCATGACTTATTTGGCTTATCGAGTGCTTATTGGAAGTATAAGCCCTAAAACTAAATAAAAAGCCTAAGGGACCTTTAATGGGCTCGTTTATAACCCAATGGCCCACTATGGGACCCAACCGGCCCAACAGGCCACCCCTTTTTGAAGACCACAGCTTATTATTAAGACTTACGAGCTTATTTGAAAGGCTAGTATGCTTATTGAACTTGTAAAAACCCTAACCTAAAGGGTAAACCAAACCGGACCCTTATCGGGCTTCCTAGCCCACTAACGAGCCCTAGTCGAGCCATAAGCTCACAATAAGCTCAAGGCAGCTTATTGATGAACTCTCATAAGCTCAATGAGCTTAATGGGCTTAAGTAACACTAATGGACCCTAAATAAATTAGCCGAAAGGCTTAAGGGGTTATTCGGGTTTCTATTAGGCCCAATAGGCCCAATAAGCTCGAAATAAGCTCCAATAAGCTCCCCGAGCTTATTTTCAGCTTAACAGACCCAAATAAGCTTAATAAGGGTTTTTGTACTTTTTGAAACTAGATTGGACCTTTAAAACACATAATGGACCTTAACGGGCCTAATGAGGCCCATTAAGCCAAAAATAAGCTCGTTGAGCTTATCTATAATGCCGAGACAGTTTTTACAGCTTATTGGGACTTAATAAAACATAATGCCACTTGTTGGGATTTAATTGGAGTTAAAATGCAATTTTTACAAGTCGGAGGACTAAAAGTGCCAATTTATAAACTATAGGGTTAAAACTGTCATTTTCAGATTTTAATAAGTTTAGGGGCTGTTTTGAACATTCTGAAAGATAAGGGGGCTGATATGAAACTATAAGGACCTAAATTGCAACCTTGTAAAGTGGAAGGACTAAAAGTGTAATTATTGAAACTTAAGGGTTTAAAATGCAAATGTTATATATTGATAGACCCAGGGACTGTTTTGTATTTATAAGAAACTTAAGGGTGTTTTGTAAACAAAAGTGAATTGTGTAAACACTTAACGATTCAGGCAAATTATAATCGGACATTATTCGGTTTAAACCACGACTTAATAAATATAAGTATTTATTAACAAAGTTATACGTTTTCCCAAGTGCCATCGTAATTATACAATAATCATGTGCGCCACCACACAAGTGATAACAGTATATATAAATTTATAATTGAATTTAGTTTATACACTGAGTCATTAGCCTAAATATGTAGACTAAGACTTGACCGTATTTACTTAGGTATTTGACGGTGTGATTCATTGCTTACTTGGATATATATTTATCATCCCGAGGACTACCTTCTAAGGTGAGTTCATGGCCCCATTTTTTACATTTATTTAAATGGTTTACATCTTTAGGGTGAGAACATGTTTTGTTTTATAAACTGGACGCAAGTGTACATTTTACATTATGATTACGTGTTTGCCTAAGTAGCGATAACACTTCTCACTGCGCTCGGGCACACATTATCATGAACTGTCAATTACTGGATTGTAAGCGCGAGTGTTATAAATAGATCTATTTGGGATTGACATCCCCGTTTGGGTGAGTAGCGCTCACTGTGCCGGTTTGCCGGACAACAAACGTATACCATGTCGGATTTGGGATGTTTCGGGTTAGAACATCATTCACGGGCAATGTTGGCAATATATTGCATTCATACATGTCGAGCTTCAGTGTCATGAGCTTAGGTAGACGTAATTACTTTTTATGATGTTTGCATTTGTTGCTTAATCATACACTTGGAAATCTTGCGGTCCTACTATTGATTTACATAAACCTATGAATTCACCAACTTTATGTTGATATTTTAAGCATGTTTTTCAGGTCAATAAGGCACGAGGTGCGATGATACATTGGAAGTCAATAATTGAAGAGTCGACATTTAAGATTTGGGGTCTTATTACATTTTGGGGACAATTGTTATAAACCAAAATCTTTATCTATATTGTTGAACAATTTAAAGCCATGGGCTTATGTAACAAACAAGTATTTTGTTAATCCAATGTATCTTTTTCAAAACGACACGTTTAGTGGTCGTTCTCATATCTTGTGCTATTGATCTATGAAGTAACGCCCTCGGATATTCAACATTCCGCTGCTACCCAGATTTGGGGGTGTTACAATATGACTACTCGGGTGGTTTCATATAATTCAGCAGCGATAGTATAATTATGATCTTCGATTGTAATTCTTAACTTTATAAAAAGGTTTTCTCATCAAAAAACATTTTCACAAATTAATTGTTTTAACTCAAGACTTATATTTGTTTAACTTAATCAAGTGTGTCACGCAAATAATCAAGTTACTATTATAATCAAAGTTGATAAACAAAGTTGACAAGATCAAATACGACAGGATTGCAATATAAACTTGAGATTAATAAGATCAAAATAATACCAAACGCTTCTTTGTTATATTAACGTAACCGAGTAGTCATAAGAGGTTTAGCCTCTCATGGCTACGGAGTTCATAATAACAAAGTTAAATAGAGAAATGAAATACATACGAGATTCGGATAAGTAATGGATCATAAGATAACCCGTTTACAAGTATTGAATCTTATTTAAACCGGTATTATACTAATTCTTATAAACCCTTCTTCGTTTTGCCAGAATTTCGTCCCTAAAACACCAGAAAATGATGAAGATTGAGAGAGGATTATTTGTTGAAATTGTGTATGAAATGAGGTGAAGTTCACCTCTATTTATAGGTTGGACGAGAGGTGAAGTGTGTCGCACTTTATAAAAAGTGCGGCGTACTTTGCTTATTGTCGGTTTAAAATCATTAATGCTTGGTTGAAGTGCGGCGCACAAATATAAAAGTGCGCCGTAGTTTAGGTATTTACTGCTTTCGTTTATTTCGTGCTGAAGTGCGGCGTACTTGAGGAGAAGTGCGTCGTACTTGGTCTTCTTTTTAGTCTTTATTCTTTATCTTTGTCTAGCTAGTCTTCCATAAGGTGTAAACACTTTCACTTTGAGCACTTTTGAGCTTGGACTATCTTTAAGGGAACCTGCACATATTTCATGCTATTAATATCAAAAATTCACAAGAAATAATAATAATATATACAATAATGTCGCCTAAAACATATTTAATTAAGGCGTTATCAAATCCCTTCACACTTAGCTATTGCTTTCCCTCAAGTAATCAAAGCAAGAAAACATGTATCATTTATCATGGAAGTGGAGAAATTCATTTTATTATAACAAGTGTTTATAACTTTTCAGGCATAGACATATAACAAAACACATCACATGATGGATATAATTTATTTATTCACACAAGTCACTTATACAGGGTTTTATATTTGTAAGATCACTCAATTTTATACAGACATAAATTAGATAACTACCATATGCTTGTACAAGACATATAAACATGACCGTTGCGGCGTGAGCACCTAGACAAAATCTCAAAGAGGCAAAATGTGAACTATGATGTGGGTAAGTTCGGGATAATATTATGATTTCATGTGCCAAACCAAAAGTTTTATAACATTTTTCTAACTTTTTCTTGATTGATTTTTTTTTCAATACCAAACGATAACAATACGATAACTAAGGTATGCACAGAACTGAGATATTGAGCATATTGTACTTGGGGAATTTCAGCACTAAAAGCGAGTGCTGCAGATAGCGGGATTATATGGGGGTTTATTTTACCTCTTGTCATACGAAATTATCTATAAATTAACCTCAATACGGTCTAGTAAATGATAATCAAGCACAAGTTTTAGAGCTACTAAATTATCGGCACTCTCATAAAATGTGCAAAAGATATGCATCGAAGGCTAAAATATACCTCACAATTTAGTGGACTGATTTTGTGCTAGTTATGATGTCAATCCGAGTAGGATTTACCTTACTAAGTGTTTATACATTTTTTATTTTGGAAGAAAAACTATATATAAATTTTTATAAAATATCCGTTAAAAGATGGCTAGATTGCAGGGCAAACATGGAGGGATATATTAATTTTTCCAATTTGACTTTCTCTCCACACTTAGGTTGAACATTGCCCACAATGCGAGAACTGATAAATATAAAAATAGGGAAAACGGTACTTTCTGGGGTATAAGTGAATGTTGCGAGCGAGCTATCCCTGAGAGAGCATCATTGTTTTTCTTCCCTTGTTGTTTTTTACTTGTACTTAGATACCTAAAAATTATAAACAAAGAAAAAACAAAAAAAGAAAATATTTTTAGGGTTTTTGATTTTTTGATTTTTTATTTTATATATATATGCGTCTCCTCCACACTTGAGTGGAAATGAGATAAAGCACAGGTTGCCTCTCGAGAAGCGCTTAATTTTCTAGAGTCATTAGCTAGACTAATGGTTCGGTAGTTCATTCTTTAGGAAAGAAGGGTGTGAGTTCTTCCCTTCGGTCATTATAATCATCTTCTTCATGATAAAGCTTGAGTCGATGACCATTAACAATAAACGTTTTGCCATCTTTGCCATATAGTTCCACATATCCGGATAGATATTGATGCTTCACAATATATGGTCCAAGCCATCGAGATCTTAGTTTTGGATGTTTGAATTTATATTTCGAGTGGAATAACAACACTTTGTTTTTGTTTTTGAATTCTTTTCTCATTTTAAGTTTTCTGTCATGCCATACTTTGGTCCTTGCCTTGTATAGACGAGAGTTTTCATATGCCTGATGGCGGAGTTCGTCTAAATCATGTAATTGAAACATTCTTTTCTCACCAACTGCGATGAGATCAGGATTACAGTTTTTAAGTTCCCAATATGCACGATGTTCAATTTCAAACGAAAAATGGTAGTTTTTACCGTATAAAAGTTTGTATGGTGTGGTTCCGGTTGGTGTTTTATAAGCGGTTCTGAATGCCCACATAGCAACATCGAGTTTTCTTGACCAAACAGCTTTTCACTGTTTTTTCAAGGATTCTTTTAAGGGCTCTGTTAGTATTTTCAACTTGTCTGCTCGTTTGAGGATGATAGGATGTAGAGAAACGGTGAGTAACTCCGTATCTTTTCATAGTTTTTTCCATTATTTTATTACAGAAGTGAGTTCCTCGGTCACTTATGAGAGCTTTGGGCATTCTGAAATGGCAGAATAGTTTTTTAGAAATAATATAACAACTCTGGCATCGTTAGTCGGTAAAGTCCGAGCTTCAGCCCATTTAGAAACATAGTCGACAGCGACTAAGATGTACTCGAGTTTGTATGATTTCGGGAATGGTCCCATAAAGTCTATACCCCAGATGTCAAAAACATCGCATACTTGGATGCTGTTTAAGGGTATTTCATCACGTTTGGATATATTTCTAGTTTTTTTGACAAGCGTCGCAAACGCAAACTAGAGTATGAGCTTCTTTGATGATTGTCGGCCAATAAAAGCGTGAGTCTATGACCTTTTTAGTTGTGGTTGTAGGTCCATAATGTCCCCCGGTGGGTTCGTCGTGACATTGATCTAATATGGTACGCGTTTCTAGTCCTGAGACACAACGTTTAATCATACCATCTGAACATACTTTAAAAAGATAGGGGTCTTCCCAAAAGTAGTTTTTTAGGTCAGAGAAGAATTTGTTTTTCTGTTGGTACGTCATTCCTTTAGGGATAATATAACCTACCAAATAGTTTGCAAAGTCTGCGAACCATGGTATGTCTCTGGTGCTAATTTCCATAAGAGTTTCGCCAGGAAAGTTATTGTCGACTTCAATGTCATCACTTGTCTCATCATTTTTAATCCTAGATAAGTGGTTGGTGGCAACATTTTTTGTACCCTTTTTGTATTTTATTTTGTTGTCAAATTCTTGCAATAGCAATATCCAACGTATGAGACGTGGCTTAACATCTTGCTTTTTGAAGAGGTGTCTTAAAGCTGAGTGATCAGTGTAGACAATGGTTTCGGATTAGACTAGATAGGTCAGAATTTATCGAATGCAAAGACTACAACCATAAGTTCTTTTTCTTTAACTGTATAATTTTGCTAAGCTGCATTGAGAGTTTTGCTTATAAAATAGATGGGGTGAAAGTGTTTACCATCTTTTTGTCCTAAGACTACTCCAACTGCGAATTCGCTTACATCACACATTAGCTCAAATGGAAGATTCCAATTCGGGCTCAAGAGTGTATGTGAGTTTTTATTTTAATAAATTGAATGCTTTGTGACATTCATCATTGAAATCGAATGGAGTATCTTTTTCAAGCAACTTGGTTAAAGGATAGGCTATTTTTGAGAAGTCTTTAATGAAACATTGGTAGAAACCTGCATGTCCCAGAAAACTTCTAATGCCTTTAACATTAGTAAGGGGTGAAAGTTTAGAGATTACATCAATTTTGGCTTTCTCAACTTCAAGGCGTGCTCCAGACACTTTGTGTCCAGGCATAATTCCTTCTTTAACCATAAAGTGACATTTTTTCCCAATTTAGGACAAGATTTGCATCCTTACAATGTTGAAGCATTTTATCAAGCTTATTTAGACAATTATCGAAGGAGTTTCCAAAGACGGAGAAATCGTCCATTAAATACTTCAACAGATTCTTCGATCATGTCGTGAAAGATAGCCAACATGCATCTTTGGAAAGTAGCGGGTGCATTACATAAACCTAAAGGTATTCGCCTATAAGCGTATGTTCCGAAAGGGCATGTGAAAGTTGTTTTTTCTTGATCTATTAGATCGATCGGCATTTGAAAGTATCTAGAAAAACCATCGAGGAAACAAAATTATTTATTTCCTGCGGGTCTTTTTAACATTTGGTCTATGAATGGCAACAGAAAGTGATCTTTTACGGTTTCTTCACTGAGTTTACGATAATCGATGCATACTCGCCAACCCATAACGGTTCTTGTTGGGACAAGTTCATCTTTCTCGTTTGTGACTACTGTTATACCACCTTTATTTGGTACACAATAGATTGGGGTTACCCAAGGGCTATCGGCAAATGGATATATTATACCGGTATCGAGGAGTTTAGCGATTTCTTTTTTAACAACTTCTTGCATATTTAGATTTAATCTTCTTTGTTTTTGAACAACTAATTTCTTATCTTCTAGAAGTTGAATTTTATGTTTACAAAAAGATGGGCAGATACCAGGAATGTCTATGGTCTTCCAAGCAAAGGCTTGCTTGTGTCCTTTAAGAACAGAGACGAGCTTATTTTTATTTTGTTCAGAAAGCTGAGATGATATGATCACAGGAAGAAAGGATGGTTCTTCCAAGAATGCGTATTCTAGGTGGTTAGGAAGCGGTTTGAGTTCAAGATCCGTAGGAGGTTCATCAATAGATTTCTTGATTTTATAATCGATATCGAAGGTGATGTTTTTGAAGGTTATTTATTTTTCTTCGGATTCAGATTCAGATTTTTATTCGATATTCATAGCAATGAGCTCATCAAATTTGGAAAAGATTTTATCTTCGAGAGGATTTCCCTCGATGGAATAAAGGATTTTACTTCCTTCATCAAGAAGAGCATCGCAATATTCTTCTAAGATTTTGTCAATGACGTCAATGCTGAAACATGTATCATCATTAGAATATGAGTGTTTCATTGCGGAATCGATTGAGAAGGTAATTCATTTATGCCAAATCCAAGATTGAGTTGTTTTTGTTTAACGAGAATTACTACGTCTGTAGTACGAAGGAAAGGTCTTCATAAGATAAGATAAACTTTACTATCTTCTTCCATTTCGAGAATAACAAAATCCATGGGAAACGTGAATTTACCAACTTCGACTAGAATATTTTTCGCTATTCCAATAGGGTATTGGAATGACCGGTCTGTTAATATTACGCTCATTTTAGTTGGTTTGAGAGTTTCGAGAGATAATTTTGCATATAGAGAATATGGCATAAGATTGATGCTAGCGCCAAGATCGGCCAATGCATTATAAGAGAAAGTTTTGCCAAAGGTACAAGGGAAAAGGAAACTTTCGGGCTCTTCGAGTTTTGGTGGAACTTTGTTTTGAATCATAGCTGAACTTTCATCGCTAAGGTAAGCGGATGAGATTTGTTCAAGCTTGTGCTTGTTGCTGATAAGTTCTTTGAGAAATTTTCCATAATTCGGCATGCCTGCTAAGATATCGACAAGAGGTACGTTGATTCGAATGACTCGAATCATATCGAGGAATTTTCTGTATTGGTCTTCCAAATTCTCTTTTCAAAGGCGTTAAGGATATAAGATTCTTAGTTTGTATGGTTTAGGAGTAAGTGTTTCTTTAATTGGTTTTGGTGTTTGAGTGTTAGGCTGAGGTGCTGATTCTTCATCTTCATCATCACTATCGAAATTAATAGGATTTTGAGAGTCATTTTGTAAATCATTTGGGTTGGTGGGTGGGTCATAAGATTTACCACTTTATGTAAATACGACATTTACGTGCTCGTTTCGAGCTTGTAGTGGTTGGTATGGTTTAGATGAGTTACCTAGGGGGTTTGGTTGAGTGTTACTTGGAAGAGATCCAGAAGGTCGAGCAAATTGCTTGTCAGCAAGTTTGGCGAATTTTGCTTCTAAATTTTGGATAATGGCTTGATGGTTTTTGGTTGTTGTTTCAAGTTTGGTTTTGAGATCATGAACGTTTCCTTAACAAAAGAGTTTGTGAAATGTTGAGATTTTATGAAATCGCTTAGTTGTTTTTGGAGTTCGGGTTTTTCATCAGAGTTGGATCAATAGTAGTCACGATTGTAATCATTTCTTCTGCTTGAACGCCAATTATCACTATTTGAGTCTCGGTCGCGGTAATCATTATAAAACCGTGTACGTTGGAAGGTTTGCATGAATTTTGCTTCTTTTTCGCGAGACATAGGTGTATCATCATCGTGACAATCTACGGTTGAGTGGTTACCTTCACAGTGATTACGTTTGGCACAAGATTGGATTTGTTTGTACTGAGCATCCATTTTTATGGTTATGGCATCCATTCTTGCCATAATTTTGTCAGTATCAGGATTACTGTTGCCTTCATCGGCGAAAACTATAGTTTTCTTAAGAGAAGTTTTTGGTTTTTGGTTTTTAGCCCAATCAAGTATAAGTAAGACTTTGTTTTTGAGAAGTTGATAGGCTTGATTTGGTGTTTTATAAAGAATTATACCGCCAGCTAATTAATGCTTCTTGGGTTGTTTCGTTAGGGCCGTGATAAAAGATTTTGATAATATTGCCTTTGGTCAAATTGTGGCCATGGCAATTTCTGAGCATTTCTTTCATACGAAGCCAAGCATCAGTTAGAGTTTCATGTTCATGTTAGAAAAATGCTCGGATTTCTTTGAGGATTCGATCGAATAGAGTTTGGGGAAAGAATCGGCATATAAAGGCGGTTCGAAGTTCATCCCGGGATTCAATGGTTCCTTCGTTGAGTTCATCCAAACAAGTTTTTGCTTCAGACGTGAGTGATAGGGGAACATGATTAGGCGAGCGACTTCATTTTTAGTTTCTTCGTGTTTGACCATATCACATACACCGAGAATTTCGTGAATGTGTTTGTGAGGATCGGTTTTAATTCTACCATCGATTTGGTTTCCTTTGACGAGAGTCAAGTAGTTACCTTTAATGGCGAATTCATTTGCAGTTTCAGGAATAGTGATTGCCGGACCGAGAGTTAGGGCGACAACACGGTTAACAGCCCACATGGGTTCATCATCCATGGGGTTGTGATTTTCAAGGAGATTTAGAAAGTGGCAGAAATGGGTGATATCAAGGATAGGTGGATAGATTACTTTTGGGTGTTCGGGTCGTTTGTCCCATCGTTCGAATAGGACTCTCTTGTTTTGTCGACGAAGGCTACGATTAAGAGTTCTTTCAGGTTTAGATAATGGTTTGACAAGTTCAGAATTGGAAGCACGTGTATGCATCTAAAGTGAACTGTTGGATATGGATTTTGGAGAATGTTTTTAGGAAAAAACGTTTGATTGCAGAAAGTGCAGTGCACTTTCTGCAACGAAAGTCACCAAAAGTGAGCAGAATGATTTTTGGAAGAAAAAGCGATTAATATTTGTTTTAAGTACTAAGGAATGATTATAGAACAATTTAAAATCCCTGACAACAGTTCCAAAAACTTTGATGTGTTGTGAAAGCTTTAAATTTATAAGACTAGTTTTACTAATTTTTTAGACCAACATACGGGTAAAGTATAATCCATGTATGTAGTATAATATTTCAGGTAAGACCAGGTCATCCACATGGATTTGGTTATGTTCATATAATCACAAGAGTTAAAACGAATTATAATAACTTTTTAAAGTAAAATAACAAGTAAGTGGTAAGGGTTGAATTCAATAATAAAGAGATATGACTACTCGGGTGGTTTTATATAATTCTGCAGCGATGGTATAATTATGATCTTCGATTGTAATTCTTAACTTTATTAAAAGGTTTTCTTGTCAAAAAATGTTTTCATAAAATAACTGTTTTAACTCATGACTTATATTAGTTTAACTTAATCAAATGTGTCACGTAAATAATCAAGTTACTATTATATCAAATCTATTTTGTTTACTAATTAACATAAGTGGATTTCTTCAACCATATGATAAAGATCGTAAACAAATCTTTAAAACTATATAGTACACAACGAGTCTTTCGACCTATACCGTTATGCGTATATAATCAAAGTTGATAAACAAAGTTGACAAGATCAAATACGATAGGATTTCAATATAAACTTAAGATTAATAAGATCAAAATAATACCAAATGCTTCTTTGTTATATTAACGTAACCGAGTAGTTGATTGTGAGTTTTAATACACTTGTAAA
Organism: Tanacetum coccineum; assembly: GCA_026074375.1. Classification (NCBI taxonomy): domain Eukaryota; kingdom Viridiplantae; phylum Streptophyta; class Magnoliopsida; order Asterales; family Asteraceae; genus Tanacetum; species Tanacetum coccineum. Next base: position 10,108 of record BQNB010075144.1, on the reverse strand, counting down.
ATATACTATAATAATAATATTCCAAAGAGCAATTAAGAAAATTACCAAGTTACCCTTGATAAAATTCACTCTCAAAAATATATAATATAATATATAATACGTATATTAAACCGGGTAAGAATGATCACCCGGGTTGTTTCCCCAACGACTTGTGCAATGGAAACCACGTTTAAGTTTGGATTATGATTTGAATGAGAAAATAGATGATTTGATGATCTATGACTACTAAATTAAAGCAACAATTAAAAAATGAACAATTAAAAGCAATTAAACACTCAAAAAGATTAACGGGAAACAAATAAAATGCGACAAACAAACAAGTAAATCAAAATTAAGTCGTAAAAATGCAAACTAAATTTCTAAACCTAAAATAGGACAAAAGAAAATTTTAAGAAAAAGAAAAATATTTTTTTTATTATTTTTGAATTTTTTTATGATTTAAAAAAAATTAATTAAATCTAATTAAATCTAAAAAAATATAGCAAATAATTGAAATTATATTTTTCCTAGATAAAACAAAGAAAAAGTAAATTTTAGAAAAAAGAATCACTATTTTTGGCTTTTGGATTTTAAGATATGAATTTTCTAAGATTTAATCTAATTAAAAGCTTAAAAATAATAAAAATGCTAAAAGTATAAACCTAAAAATTTTGTAAAAATTATACTAAAAAGAGAAAATGAAGAGAAATTTTATAAAAATAAAAGCCCCAATTTTTACTTTTTAATTAAACCCTAATTAAACTAATTAAAAATCTAACCCTAATTAATTATTAAAATAGTTATAAAAGTAATTAACTAACTAGGGATTAACAGTGCAAGTCCTTGAAGGACTTACAGTGAAACTAACAAACTAACGGAAGGCTAACAAATAAACTTAAAAATTTCACAACCTACCCTGAGGCCCAACCCCGACTTCAAACTAAGTCCTTTTAAGCTTAAAAATAAGTTCAAATTAAAAAAATGCTTATTATGAAAAACTTATAAAAGCAAAGTTGTAGATTAAGTTGTAGTGAACAATTTTAACAAAAACACCTCTAGCTGAAAGCCAATAATAAGCTCAAAAAGAGCTTATCAATAAGCTGAAAACAGAAAGTGGGGGTTCTCCCTTGGTTTCACTTAAACAGCTATAACAAGCTCAATTTAAGCTCAAATTGAAAAGCAAAAGGAGATCTAAGAAGCTTATGATGTATTTAAACTAAAAATGAAAAGAAAACTTTGCTGAAAACACTTAACACTATCTGAAATTAATGCTAAATACTGAAAACTAAGTATAAAACTCAAAAAGCTTAAAATTAAGCTAAGCTCAATTACTTAATTAAGCTAGACAGAAGCTAAGCTTTTCAGAATTAAATAACCCTACTATAAGCTACTCAATTAAGTCATAAAAGCAATTACTATAAGCTAAGAAATCAAAAATTTAAAGCTAATCTAACCTTGCTACTGTTTTTGGTTTATTGGCTTTTTAGTGACTTTTAAGCTAAATTTTACCTAGGAATTTAAGCTAGAAATTGAAAGATAAGACCTATTATATATTAAGCTGTATCTACTCTATACCTTACTATAAGCTATAAGAAATTAAGCCCTAAGATCCTAAAGTAACTAGCCTAAAATTTACCCTAAAGTAACAGCAGTACTAACTGCTGTTAGTACTGATATACTTGGCAAAAGGCAAGCAACAATTGTGCAGGTTTCCTAGAGGGATAACCTGCACTTAGACACTCTTATTGAGTGTGTACAAACTCAAAACAATCAAGAACCAAGCCTTAGATGGCTTGGTTCAATAATTTGCACAAGTGAAAACTATGAAAATTCCCCTGGTGCAGAAACACTAAAATAAGCTCAAACTCTTTTAATTTTTAAACACTAACTTGTGAAAACTCTTTTCCTAATGTTTTTAACTGAAATCAAAGCTGTCTCAAAAGGTTTGCACAAAAACTTTTGACTTTTGATAGTCAAATAAGCTTAAACCAAACACCCCTTTAGGAATTGACAGTTTTAAAAACAGCTTATGATAATAAAATCTAACAAGCTAAACCTAAGTACCAGATATTAATTAGCTTAAAACTAACTTAACAAACCTAAATCATCAATCATTTAAGCTAAATTTAAAATCTAAGCTTATGCTAACTAATTTTTTTGGTTTTTATAGATTTTATAACAAGTAATGAAAAATTAAGATCTAAAATTATTAAGCTAAAAACAGGTAATCAATAAGCACAAAAATGATTAAACTAAGCACAAATAAGCATTCAATTAAACAATAAGTAGATTGATAAGCAAATAAGCAATATAAGCAAAATTTAAACTAGATCTTTAAAACAGAAATTTAAAGAGAAACTTACTATAAAATAGAGGAAACTTACTCTAAACCTCTAGCTAAACAAGAGGACCCAAATGAAGGGACAGTACAAGTCCTTCTTGGTTTTCCTCCCATTACAACCAACTTCCTTATCTTCCACTCTTATGCAAAGGTAAAGGTAAGAGATTTTTAAGCTGCTTTTTTAAGTTTTTAAGTTGATTAATAGTTTTAGCTTTCTATTCAGAGCTTGATAACTCATGAGAGCTGAATTGTGAGGTCTTATGAAAACAGTTATAATTATGAAATATTAAAATAAGAGCTTATGAGATATTACTTAAAGGAGCTTTTGACAAAACAAAACTAATATTCATTAATACAAACTTGATATACAAAACTTTGAAAGAAATTACAAGGTTTTAAGCTAAATTACTTACTTGAGATTTAAACTACCAATTATACTAAGAAAAACTGAAAAATTGAAAAAGTATAAAAAAACTAGAATAAAAAACTCGTATGTGTATGTTTTGAAGAAGTGTGCTTATTTATAAGTGGTCAAGCTGGAAGCTTCTAGGTCATGCTTGTATTGCCCACGCTCCAATCAATCCCAGCCAAGTATTTCTTCAATCATTTGACAGGGCTCATTGTAAGCGGTTGGATCAAATGTGGGATGCCAATGGATTGCCAAAGCAGTCATTCTCAATGATGTTACAATCTTGTGCAAGTTCTTTTTGAGTGAATGTAGTGCAAATTCTCATTCCATTGTGCTATTCTCAAGCCACGTGGCTTTGATGCTTGAAGAGATAACATAGGAGTAAGCCTTGATTAATATAAAATTAACCTTGCCCTTGGTTTCCATGAACACCTGGAATAGTCTATACACCCTCAAATGGTAAAAGCCCAACACATTTATACCCATGGTTAATGCTTGAGACGATCGAAATGAATAGTAACAGTGTTTGGCGCCCATTTTTTACCTTAAAAGGGATTTCAGGTTGAACTTTGGAAATGGCATATATGTCCCCTCTCTTTTGGTTATCTTAAATTTGTGAGTTAAACAACTTTCGATTGGAACACCCTTAGGTCCCTTGGATTTATTAAAAGGTGGTTAATAAAGGCTAGATATAGGGCGTAGGATCCGGGTATGTTTAAAAAAGGTTTTAGATGCCAAAAAGAGCGCCTAAGGACCAATTGTGTAACTTTAGGATACTTGAGGGACTAAAGTGGAATATTTTTGGGTTTTGTCCCTTTGTGGGTTGACTTCTGTTGACCATGGTTTGACCAATTTGACTGGAGGAAGAGTTTTCTTGGCTTTGGCTTTCGGCTTTTGTACACTCTTCCGTTCTCGTGTCTGTTGGTATGTGTTTAATTACACATACCTTTTACATTTAAAAACAAGTTAAAATAACCAAAAACGGACTTAAAATGCCAAAAATATGCTTGTTTTGCTAATTGTGTTGTGCAGGAACGGATATCTAAGAAAATGACGAAAAATGAAGCCAAACCGACAAAACCAGACACGGAATGGAAAAGCGTGGAAAAGACAAAGTCATGACAAAGCCCAAGTCAACCAAAGTCAACCCCGACAAATCCAAAATCAAAAGGTGAAGAAAAATAAGTTTATGGGCCAAAACTGCCAAGTTCCTAACTTATTTAATGAAGAAAAAAGAAGAAAATGCTTGCAAGGGCTTAAACTGCCATTTCACCAAAGTATTAACCACAAGGGTTGTTCCTGCCAAGGCTCTAAACTTGTAACCCAAAAGGAGTTAACTTGCAACATCCTTTATAACCTTTGGGGACTGTTTCTGCGAATGTCCAAAACTTTCATTACACACAATGACTGAAATTGCAAAGTCAACTATATACATGAGGGGCTATTTATGTCAAACTCCCAAACCCACACCCCCGTTTGAAACATTGTATATCTTCAACATTATTTCCTGCCAAACTTATAACTCCCCCCCTCCT
>BQNB010075143.1:3544-28260 GCA_026074375.1 Tanacetum coccineum | reverse complement strand
AATTAAACTAAAAACCTAATTTTATTATTTATAAAAAACTATTTTTATAAACTTAAACTAAATCAAAACAAACACATGGGTTAAAAGTGACAAAATAGAAAGATAAGGGTAGGCGGCCAAACATTAAATTTTTATAAAAAAAAAACACAAAGTTTGATCTAATGGCAGTTATAGTCCCCTAACCTAAGACTGACTAGACTTAACTATTAACTAACAAAGGACTAACTGCGTAACTAACAAGGACTAACTGTGTAAATTTAAACTAACTGAAATTATGAAAAAGTGTGCAAGACAGGCCCCTGAATTAATTAAAATCCAACGACCAGCATCCTTAATGCATGCAAACAGCTTATTCAACAGAATTTAAAAAGCTAAAACTACTTGAAACTCAACTTTTACTTATTTAAAATAAGCTAAATAAGCTTATTAGCTTATAAACTCTAACAGCTTAATATTCCAACTCTTAAACTAAATCAACAAAGCAACTTCAAGGCACATGACTCTTTTTAACTACTTAATATAATCAGCTTATTCAAACTATTTAGCAATATCAAAACAGCTTATTAAACTACTTTTAAACAGAATATTAGAACAAATAACTAACAGCTTATTAGGAAAACAGTAATAAAACAAATGTAAAACAAATGGTGTGTACCTTAGATTTCCAGCTAGAACAGGAAACCAATAAGCTGTGTGGGCTTATGGCTTAATCCACATAAGCCATTAATCAATATCAAACACCTAATCTACCTATAAGCTGACCCTCAGCCCTAAACCCTTGGAAACATATCAGCCATCCAATTCCAAAACCTTGATCGAATTATCAATAACAATCACAAACATTTGTTGACAGAATTTAAATGAAAAACTAATTGATATAAAATATCACTTTTATTAAAACTGAAAAAAAAAGGTACAATACGAATTGAAATGAAAATGAAATTACAAAAACTATTTAATACTGAATCTAAAACAATTGAACTACTAAAATAAAACTAAAAAAAATTAACTATTAACTACCACCCTTTTGTGCTGGAATGAGGGGGTATTTATACCCAAAACCTTGAGCTCTCATACCTTCTAGGTCCTTCTCTCGCATCATCTCGGCCATTGGCTCTTCTCTCTCACCTTGATCTCTCATCTAAGCCGTACGATTAGATTGTGTGACTAATCGCGTCACATCAACCAATAGAATCAGTCCATTTAGCCACGCTGGATTGGGGTAAGGGGTGTTTGATAGTGATGGGTTGGTTAAGGACTGTGAGAGGGACATTAACCCTAAGGTTAATTAGGGTGTGGGTGAGTTGTTGACGAACTAGGGTTTATGGGTCTTTGGGTGTTCTTGAGTATGTGATCGTGTGTGTGTGAGTTTAATCGTAAATGGGGGTAAATGGTGAACAGTGACTGTTATTGTGTTAATAAGTTAACCGGGTTGGTCGGGCTAAGGGTTCGGGTTAGGTTTGGGTAATCGGGTTGGTCGGGTTAAGGGTTCGGGTTAGGAGCGGGTAATCGGGTTGGGGGCTCGTATGTGATTGGATGAAAGGAGAACCATGGGTTTATTTGACCCGGTTCATGACCCGCGCCCTTTTTGCATCTTTGGGGTATTTGCAATCTTGGCCCTTGTGTTTGGTTCATACATTTTCAGGCTTATTAACAACTTTGGCAAATTGCATATTCAGCCCTTGTGTTTATAGAAAACAATGGAATGGGGTTTTGGTTGACTGTGGTTTAGCTGCAGTTGACTGTAGAAGGCTGAGGAAGGCTGAGGCATGATCTCTCTAGCTTCGGCTTTGATCACTCATCCGTTCTCGTGTTCGTTTTTGACTGAATTCTTGTGATATTTGACATATCCATACTGCACACATAAACTCAGATACAAGCATTTTGCCATTTTTGATCGTTTTGGGTTTATTTGGGCCTTTTTTAATCATAATTTAGTTATGTAGTAATTACACATATCAAATGCCCAATTCCAACGATTGTGTGTCCTCACGCAATATTCAATGCCTTATAACCATATACCTCGAAAATTCCCCAAAACTAAACCTTTGAAAAGTAGCAAAGAGTTTTGTTTGAGAGAGATAAGAGATCACAAGTTATAAAACACCCAGACTTTCCCTATTTTCTAAGATTTTTTCTCTTTTTATGGATTTTCTTGATTATTAACTACCTAACTACAATTTATTTGTGTTGACAAACAATGCAATGTTTTCATTACACATGGTAAATTTTAGATCATAGAACAAAAAGCACAATTAAGCATCTAAAAGATACTTCATCATCCCCGACGTTTCACTTTTCCTGCTCAAGCTTTAAAAACAAGATCACCCGTTAATTACAAGTCATGACACTCACACTACTCATAAATATTAATTGTGTACTTACTTTTCCTCCACAAATCATACTTTGTATCTCAGGTTTTACTATAAGTCATATACCCGAAGGCTTCTTTTATAGACTTTTGTTTCGCTACTTATTAATTCAGAAATAAAGTGTATGGTATAGAATGCAATAATTAGCTCTAGCCCTTCTCAAAAGATCCAGTTGCAATTCAAGAACAAAGTCCACATCGACGGCGACCTAAATTTGGCTTTTTATTAGGCTAATTAACAAGGCACCATTATGTCATATACCCGAAGCTCTTTAAGACTATGAATGGACCAATCTCATTTGCACCATCTACCCTTAGGCTCTTTAACGGCACAACAGAAGACAAAAATTATGCCAACATTATTATTCTCAGTCCTTTAGTAGGCTACAACATCGGACCACGGCTCGACACGATGCAGCAAACATTTATTGCGACTTCGGATTATATAGTAAACACCGGTTTGCTTTAATCTCGTTGCCACATCGATAGAGAGTCGGACAAGAGGTTATTCTACTATTTTGACACCGGACTCTACCTTTATGAATAACTCCAACATCGGCCCACGCCTCGACACGATGAAGTAATTCTGGGCAGAGAATACTTTTTTATTATTTTTTGTAATTTTAAGCCAATTAAGTTTTCCTGATGTGTATCATCCTATTCACAATGGAACATAAGAAAACTTCTATTAATTTTTAGTAACCAAAAATAACCATAACTCTAATTTATTAAACATTCATATAATAGTGAAACAAGCTAATGGGGAAAAGCCACAAGTAATAATATGAGCTTGAAAGAAATCCAACTATTCTTCGTTTTATCTCATGACTTATAAATAACACTAGCTTTCTTGTTCTTACACAAAGAAATTTTGCATAATGCTCTTTAGCCTTATATAAAATCCAAAAACTTGGCATATTTAAAATCTACTTGAATTAGACAAGCTTTCATTTACTAATGATTCAAGTCTCCAACTATTCTACGTTTAATATCATGACTTATAAATAACACTATCATTTCTTGTTCTTCACAAAAGAAATTTTGCAAATACTTAGCCTACAACGTTAAGGGTAAAAGCTAGAAAACATTGTTCGGTCGGGTCAAAAATTACTTTCTATTCTCACCAACGGAAAACCTACATTTGTGTCTTAACAATTTTTATTTTTTTATATATATAGAACAAGACTGAAAATTTTAAATTTTTTGCTATTTTTGGAGGAAAAGCGGGTGCGTGAGAAACACAATAAGCAAGCACATCAAATCGATAGATTCCCTCCCCAAACTAACATGAAACATTGTCCTCAATGTTTAAGTCGGGTTCCTACGAAAATCTAAGCCGTTTATTAAGTAGACAAAGATAATTCGTTAATCGATAATGATGAAAGGATATTGATCTCCCCAAACTAATTTCGTACAAAGGATGAGAAACTCGAGTGCACCGGAATGAGGCATCGGACACGAGAGGATTCTTGAAATGTTGGGTTAACCTGCCAAATCACAACACAGACAATAAACAACGAGAAACGGAGAGGATGGCTCTCATATCACAACACTTTAGAGGTTAGAAAATAGAAAGAAGATAGAAAAAGGATAAGCATGGGGTGAACTCCCACGAAGCGGCTTGTTTTTGTTCACCGAGTCGCAAGCTCGACTCGATCCCTGAATTCAGTTGTCCTTAGGGAGAGCAAATGGAAAAGAAGATCTCAATCGTGGTGTATCCCCTCCATAGTAATGCTTGAGACGGTGGCAGTTGACTTTGAAATTAGAACCATCGGCATGAGACAACTTTGCAGTGCCATAAGGATAAACTTCGGTGATTGTGAAAGGTCCGGACCAACGAGACTTGAGCTTTCCGGAGAAAATCTTTAATCTGGAGTTGAAAAGTAAGACTTGATCACCAACATTGAAGATTCGGTTCTTTATCTTGGAATCGTGTAGCTTCTTTGTCTTCTCCTTGTAGATTAGCGAGTTCTCGTAAGCTTGATCACGAAGCTCGCTAAGGTAATTATGCTGGAGCTTCTCGATGATCGCCGCCGGGGTATTTAAAATCGATAATTGGCATGTGTTGAGATCCAAACTATGCTTGGTGTCTATAATCTACTGTAAGTGACACGCCTTTTCCATAAACTAACTTATACGGAGTACATCCTATCGGAGTTTTATAAGCGGTTCTGAAAGCCCATAATGCATCATCTAATTTGTCGGACATGAGGCAGGTTTTCTCGACGTCCTCTCTAAAATTCATTTGAGACCACGATTGTGACTTCAACTTGACCACTCGTTTGAGGATGGTATAAGGAGTCGAAAGCGAATTAGGTGACACCATATTTAGACATAACTTTATCAAATTTGTCGTTACAGAAATGGGTCCCACGATCGCCTTATGATTGGTCTCTCGGAGCACCGAAATCGGGAAGAAATTGGGATTTTAAGACTTAACAACTACCCTAGGCATCGTTGGTTAGGGAGAGCTTTTTTGCTCAACCCACTTGGAATGATAGTCGACGGCTTACTAGATTATATTTGTTACCCCTAGATGATGGAAAAAGGTTCCATAAAATCAATTTCCCCATAAATAGAATATCTCACAAAACTTGGTTGCATTTTGAGGCATATCATCACGTTGAGAGATTTTAGCCTTGTTTTTGGACAAGCATCACAAGTTTTGACAAATTCGTGGCATCCTAATTAATGGTGGGCCAAATAAGAAACCGCATCATAAATCTTTTGGCGGTTAAAGTTGGATCCGTAGCAATGTTCCCCGTCGGGTCCACTATGACAAGCTTTGAGAATTTTCAAAGCTTCTTTGCCATCTACACACCTTCGGATTATTTGATCCGCACAAGTCTTAAAAAGAAAAGGGTCATCCCAAAAATAGTGTTTTACATACTTTATAAGAAACTTGTTTTCTATTGAGTTGGCATTCCTTTTTTAATGAATTTTCCCGCGTGGTAGTTAGCAAGTCGCGAACACGGGTGGTACTTTTGGTCTTTCGGAATGTTAACACATTTAGGTTTCTAAAGAAAAGTCTCACGGTAATATCTTTTGGATCAAAAAAAATTTTCGGTAAGGATTTCCAAGACGAGAGAGGTGATTCTGCTGCCATAGTTTTCTGCTCTTTGGTAGCGATAACCTTAAAATACAATTTCTTGAAGAAGTATGACACCAGCGAAGCATCTTGCTTTGGCGCTTTCTTGTTTGAAGGAGGTATTCAAAGCGGAGTGGTCCGTGTAAACAATACTCTTGTTCATGATTAGATATGATCGAAACTTCTCGAAAGCGTAAACAACTGCAAGCATCTCTTTCTCGGTTGTTGTGTAATTCGTTTCTGAGGATTCAGTCATTGTCTTGCTAGCATATATGAATAGGTCGGAAGATGCTTATCAATTCTTTGTCTAGAACGCACCTATTGCTAATCACTTGCATCGCACATAGATTTCAAAGGTTTCGTCCAATTTTGGAGTAATGAGAATTGGAGCTTCTGGTCAACTTCTTTTTCATTGTTTGAAAGGCTAGGAATGCAATCTATCTGAAATAAAAAGAAAGAGTGTTTTTTCTCTAAGAGATGGGGTCATTGGGTCGAGAGATTTTAGATATGTCTTTGATAAATTCTTCGATAGAATCCCCGCATGACCGAGAAAACTTCGAATTCCTGACGGTTGTGGATGAGGAAGCTTAGAAATTTCATCAACTTTAGACTTTATCGTCTTCAATTCTTTTATAGAGCTCTTATTTCCCTATAACAATGCCTTCTTTATCCATGAAATGGCTCTTTTCCCAATTTAGTGCTAATTTGGTCTCCTTCAACACCTTTAAGCATTCGATCTAATCTTGCAAGACATGGGAAAAAGAATTTCCAAAAACGAAATAAATAGTCCATAAAAAACTTCCTCGTCTTCTTCTATCATAATCGTCTAAAATGGCCCATCATACGACGTTGGAAGTTCAGGTGCATTGCACAAAACCGAATGGCATACGACGGTACGCGAAAGTTCCGTATGGGCACGTGAAAGTAGTTTTTTCTTGATCTTTAGGGTTCAAATGGCGAATTTGAAAATATCCACAGAAAACCATTATAGAACAATAAAACTCGTTTCCGGCTAATCGCTCTAACATCTGGTCCATGAAAGGTAACGGAAAATGGTCTTTACAAGTTGCTTCGTTTAACTTTCGATAATCGATACAAACTCTCCATCCCGTGACTAACCTTGTAGGCACCAGCTCATTTTCTTCGTTTGTGATAACGGTCATACCACCTTTTTTAGATAAAAAAAACAAAATGAAACTATGGACTGGTCTAACCATGGACTATCCGAGATTGGATAAAATCTATCCTGCGTAGAAGTTTTTCTACTTCTTTCTTGATAAACGTCCATGGATTTTTGGTTAAACCCTCCTTTGATCGTTGGGACTGAAGGTTGGTAATCCATCTCTAAAAGGATTTTGTGTGAGCAAAACTCTGGATCTATGCCCTCGAAGATCGAAAGTTTCCAAGCAATTGCTTGCTTTCGATTTTTCAAAACATTAATGAGTGAGGTCTTTTCTTCTTGGCTCAAATCTTTTGAAATTATGACTGGAAGCTTGTTATTTTCCTCTAAAAACGCATATTCGAGATGCGGAGGTAACTCTTTAAGCTCGACTTCTGGAATTTCATCTTTTGGTTCATAAGAAGTAGCATATTCGAGAGAAGACTTCCATTGTTCGACAACTTGAGATCTCTTTGATTTCTTGGAAAAAGTAATTAACTTGGTTTCGGTAGAGGAGGAGTTGGTTTCACTATTTAGGAGTTGCCTCGAGAATGAGAATATCACCCTCGGGATCATAGTACGTAGCATTGAAAACAAAAACCAAATGGCGAAACTGGTTCATCATCGATTGCTATAAAAGCATCGGCTTCCCTCAAATGAAGTAGTAAATCACTTTCACAAACGGAGTAAGCGTTGGAGATGAAGTAGAAACAATGGATCAAAGTCTGGTACAGGATGTTGTAAGCAACCGGAATCGGAAAACCAAGTACTTCATGTGATGTACTCTTCACAAGTAGCATCGATTAGATAACTTTCTTCAATGATTCGAGATTGTTGTAGGAAATGTGGTGAAACCACATTTAAGGGTTAACGATTGTTCATCATTTCCTAAGAGTAATCTCTACTCATAAACATCGATTAAAGCATGAGCCGTCCTAAGAAAGGGTCGCCCGAGTATTAATGGTACTCGAGGATCGGCTATAAAATCAAGAACAACGAAATCAGCGGGAAAGTAGAACTTCCCTACTTTGACAAAAACATTTTCAGCTACACCGGTTGGTTTGGAAATTGAACGGTCAGCTAATTCTAATTCCATTTTTGTTTCGGTTAGGCCTGAGAGTTGAAGCTTTTTCCAAATGGATAAAGGCATGAGATTGATACTAGCACCTAAATCGGCAAGGGCTAAGTAAACTATCAATAACTCTGATTAAGTCACTGCGATGAGGGGATCGACCGGGGTCACCTAGCTTTTCTGGAAGCTTTTTAAGGACAACCGCACTACAATTTTCATTCAATGGTGTTTTGGTTAACTCAATTAACTTGTCTTTGTTATTAAGCATCTTTTTAAACATCGGAGCAAACTTTGGCATATGAATGAGAGCATCCGCGAAACTTAGCTCAAAGTGAAGATTACGGAAAATTTCCATAAACTTTGAAGCAAGGATATCATCCTTTTCACGAATCTTTTCTTGTTGGTCTTGTGGGGGGGTAGCAAATTAGGTTTGGTTTTGTTGGGAAGAAGGCTCTTTGATGGTTCTTTGTCTTTGTTTGTTCATGGACGAATGGTGGAGGTTGGTGTCTTCCGGTGCTCGGCGACTCCGTATCCGTTGTCACCTCAACTTTCCTTTCCTCCACGGCGTGGAATTGGAGGTCCATCGTATGAAACACCACTACGAGTTGTAATTGCCTTGGCTTCGTTCCTTGGGTTTGGAATGGTATTGCTAGGTAAAGAACTTGAACTTGAAGGTTGGTTGCTATGATAACTTTGCATGAACCGAGGCATAATTTTCTGAAAAATCATCTTCGCTTCTTTGAGACTATTGTAACTCTTTGAAAATCATTTTGAATTTATCCAACTTCTTGCAAATATATTCTTGGTTCGCATGCATTTGCTTTAGGAAAATCTCAAATTCGTTTTTAGACACAACTATTTGTGGAGGTTGTAAGGTAAAAACTTGATTGATTGGTGGGTTGGTTGGTTGGTGTTTGGTAAAGGGGTCGGAGCTTGATAAAACTTGATTTTGGTGTTTTGACGGTTTTGATTAAAGTTTGTTCCACGGTTTTGGTTGAAATTAGGATTGGTTCCTTGATAACGGTTTTGAATTGTTTGGACATTTGGTTGATTGAAACCCGGTGGTCTCATTTGACTTGCCAAATTTGAAGGTTGGTTTCCTCTTTCCCTTTTTGGAGGAAATTACCAATGTGCTGCGGTTTGTTGATAATTGTTGGATTGTTTCTTGAAAAACGGGAAAATCGTTTCCACCTCGAGTTAACGGACAATTGTTAAAATTGTGATTTGATCCACAAGTAACACATATTTCCTCAACTGCTTTGACTGGTGCAGGAGTAACAACTAAAGCTTTCATTTGACTCATCATTTGGTTCATCTTGATAGTCATCTTATCCTCGAGAGAAGCGGCATATTTTTGCATATCGAAAGTATTATCTAGAAGATGAAGAATTTGAAAAAGAGGAGCATCCGTACTCACTCTTGATAATTAACACGACTTCTTGAGTATCGAATTTTGAATTGCTTTCAATAATTTGCTTACCTTCTTTGAGGCATCTAGTTTGTCAAGAATTGCCACCTGCTCAAATCTAAGGCATCTTGATCTTTTGAATTCAAAGGAATTTTAAAAAGTATCGAGTTGGTGGAGTCAGAAAGCCATGGTGAGGACATAGACGTAGGAGTCCTATAAACAACGTTCACATGCTTCATTAAAGGCTTCGTTTGGCTTCTGGTACAAAGTAATGATCTCATTTCGTAGTAAAAGTGGTTTTGAAGGTGGAAAGTATTTGTTTATGAATTTGAAACTAAGGTCGTCATGTGAGAATTGATCTTGGTGGTTCTTTGTCTAACACAATCTCGGGTTAAACGTTTAGAGAAAAAGGAAAGCAAAGCTTAACCGAAGTGTTTCGGAACTTCTGATGTCTAACGTTGAAGTGACCTTTCAATTAAAAAATCGAAGCTGATTTGTGGGGAAATCTTGTCTACCGTAAATTTGTTGCTTTGCACCAAGATTGGATTTAAACGGTTGCTTTAACTCGAAATTGTTGGCATTGATCGGTGGAACAACTATAGCATCTTCATACCCTCGATGGGTGCTTGTAACATTTGAGCCACGTTCGTTTGTACGGCCATTGGAAACAACGTTTTGTTCAACATTGGGTTCATCGGAAGAGTTTGTTGTTGACGAGTTTACGTGATTGCGATCGGGTGCGCATAAAAAGGGAAACTTAACATTAAAAAAGCAAATTTACACTAAAATTTTTTTTGTTTTTTTTTTTTAGCAATGAGTTTCAAACGTTACACGAAAGAGACTTTATCCAAATAATCAACTACTTCACGGTAGCTCTTGAAAATTGCTTTTCAAGGTGAGCCGTACGTCGTAGAGACACAAAAGGCAAGTGTTAAATCTTTGATTACGAATTGGGAACAATTGCAAGTTCACCGGAAATTGAAATGATAATATCTCAATGGAAGATATTATTTGTTGGTGTTCGTTAACCAACTTGGTGAATTTTATTTTCTGAATTAAGACAATTTTTTATATTTTTGATTTTTCTATTTTTTTTTTATCTTTTACTTATACTAAAAAGAAAAGAAAAATATTTTTTTACTTTTTATATTTTTTATTTTTTTTGGATTTTTTGGATTTATGACAAAAATTTAACTTTCGAGGACGAAAGGATCTTCAAACCAAATCGACAAACACAAAACGAAGGAATCGCTTACACAAGTCCCCGGCAGCGGCGCCAAAAACTGATTGCATTTTATACACGTAAAATATAATATAAAATAATATAATCCCGAGAGTAATTAAGAAAGTTACCAAGTTACCCTTGATAAAATTCACTCTCAAAAATATATATAATATAATATAAAATACGTATATTAAACCGGGTAAGTATGATCACCCGGGTCGTTTCCCCAATGACTCGTGCAATGGAAACCTCGTTTAAGTTTGGATCCTGATTTGAATAAGAAAAGAGATATTTTTGATTTAATTATACTACTAAAATTAAAGGCACAATAAAACAACTAATTAACAAATTAACCTAATTACGAAAGTAAATAAAATGCGACATTTAAGAAAACAAATGCAATTTAAATCCTAAAATTATAAACTAAATTCCCAATTCTAAATTAATGCTAAAGAAAAATTTTGGAAAAATTAAAAATATTTTTTAAAGGCTTTTTGGATTTTATATGAATTAAACACTAATTAATCTAAATTAAATCCTAAAAATAGAAATTTAATTGATAAAAATTAAGAAAAATACTTTTTAAGCTAACTTAATCCTAAATTACTTAAAAAGATGAGAAAAACATTTTTTATCACTAATTTTTCTATTTAAAAGGTTAAAATTAAAAAAAAAACTAAAGGTTTGAAAATTAAATGTTTTAAAACTAAATTTGAAAATTAATTTTTAAAAATATAAAACTTAAACTAAAAATTCTATAAAAATACTTTTTATAAAGAGAAAAAATGCAGAAAATTAATTTTATTAAAAGCCCTAATTTTAAACTATTTATTAAAAACTAATTTAACTAATTAAATTAAACCTAATTGATTATTTATAAAATCTATTTTTATAAAAATTAAAACTAATCAAACAAACACATGGGTTGAAAGTAACATGAAACAAAGCTGAGGGGTAGGCGGGTTAAATTTAAGTTTTATAAAAAAAAACACAAAGATTGAACTAATGGCAGAAACAGTCCCTTAACCTAGGGACTTAACAGACTAACAATTAAACTAACAAAGGACTTACTATGAAAATTAAAAGGACTAATTATGCAATTAACTAAGGACTAACAAAGTAACCAACAAGGACTAACTGTGAAAAGTTTTAACTAACAGAAACTATTAAAATGGACAAAACAGGTCCCTGCACTTCCTAACTTCTAACAAACAGCATCTTTTTTTGATTTTAAAAAGCTTATCACTGCCTTTTTTAAATAGCTAAAAATTATTTGAAACTCAACTTTTTAAATAAGCTAAAAAGCTTAACATCTTATAAGCTATAACAGCTTAATATTCAACTCTTAAACTAAATCAATCAAAGCAAACTTCAAGCACATGACTCCTTTTTAATACTTAATATAAAATCAGCTATTAAAACTATTTAGCATATCAAAACAGCTTATTTATACTATTTTAAACAGTATTATTAGAACAAAAAAACTAAACGCTTATTAGGAAAACAGTAATAAAAACAATGTAAAAACAAATGGTGTGTACCCTTAGTATTTCCAGCTTTTGAACAGGAAACCAATAAGTGTGTGGGTTATGGCTTAAATCCACATAAGCCCTAAATCAAATTCATTACTAATCTAACCTCTATGCTGAACCCTCAGCATCTAAAACACACTCTTGATAACCATTAGCAGCCTTCCATGACAGCAATAACAAACACAAATACCAAATTTTTTGACAGAATTTAAATGTAACACAAATTAATATGAAATAGATCTTTTATTAAAAACTGAAATAAAGTTTACAATATGAAATTGAAATTACATTCAACTACTCAATACTGAATCGAAAACAAAAAAATAAAACTGAGAATTTAACTATTAAAAATTAATTATCAAAATTACACACCAAGCTGGAATGATGGGGGTATTTATACCCCAAGCTTGAGCTAATCCCATCTTCTAGGTCCTTCTTCATCTTCATCTCAGCCCTCCATCTCTTCTCTCTCCTTGAACTCTAATGTAAGCCGTTGGATTTAATAGTGAGTATAAACGGATCGATGATGTGGACAGTTGTGTTAGGATATGTGTGGAGTATTACACACGTCACATCAACCAATCACAATGCTACTTTTCAGCCAGGTGGTTTGGGTTTGGGGTTAATTGAATGCTGATGGGTTAGGATTTGTGAGAGGGTCATTAACCCTAAGGTTAATTTGGATGGGGGTGAGTGGTTTGTAAACTAGGGTTCATGGTTCTTTGGGTGTTCGTGTGTGTTTATGTGTGTGTGAGTGTGTTTTGATCGATTTGGGTGAATGTGGACCAGTACTGTAAAAGTGTGTATATATGTTTAAAAAACGGGTGGGGGTTAAGGTCGGGTTAGGGTCGGGTTAATTGTGGGTAATCGGGTTGGGGGTTGAATTGTGATTGGTTGAAAAGGTGGGTCACGGGTAGTTTGACCCGGGCTAAGACCAGGCGCTTTTTTTGCCACTCTATTGGGAAATTGCATTTCTGGCCCTTTTGTTTGGCAAGCACTTTTTCAAGATTATAATACAACTTTCACTAAATAGCCAAAGTAGCCCTTGAGCTGCATGAGTGTGCGGCTTTGTAAGTTGACTGTGGAAGGTAGAGGCATGATCTCTCTGGCTTCGGCTTTTGATTTCTTTAGCTTCTTGATCACTCATCCGTTCTCGTGTTCGTTTTTGACTGATTTCTTGTGATATTTGACATATCCATACCTGCACACATAAAACTCAGATACAAGCACATTTTTGCCATTTTTGATCCGTTTTGGGTTTATTTGGGTTATTTTAAGCATAAATAGATATGTGTATTCTACACTTATCACATACCCCAAAAACCGCCAATCGTAACCATATCAGCTGTACTTATATATTCTTCATGATGTAACAGTAGCACAAACAAACTCTTGTACACGCCTTTGATTCACGAAATAGCATAACTTCAAGCCTGCTATTGACGCCATTTTTAAGGTTTTTCAAACTTTAAATCCTTGTTAATACCTTATGCGTTTCACACCTTTTCTGCTGATGTTTTTCCTCTCCAAGAATCGAACACAGCGAGCATAGCAGCAATAATGATCTCTTGACTTCAAACAAAAATAATCATAGTCGTCCTTTTTTTTCAGACGACACTTTTTAAGTGTCATAAAACGTCGCTAATTTGTATTGTCTTCTCCCATAGCAATTTAGCGACACTTTTTCTGTCACTAATCTTAGTACTCCTTCCTCTCATGGCTTTTTGTGACGCTTTTTTGTCATAAATATGTTAATAATCTGTCACAAATTCGATTATCCTTCCTCCAATTCCTTTTGTGATCATTTTTAGTGTTGTATACTGTTATATAATCGTGTCACTAATTGTGCATTCTTTGGCGTAGTAATAAGTAAGGGCATACATTAAGATATATATTTGGCAATATAAATGTAAAGGATACCTGGTGTCTTCAAACATTGTTGTGACTTTAGCAGTATTAACCATAAACCCTAGGAGTTAGGGTTTTGCTTGTTGTTTGAACACAACGAAACACATCAGCATGATCCAATATCATCGAATTCAGCAGCCAAACACGAACCAAGAATGTTCAGATCAAAAGATCAGATATATTTATAAGCACCAAAGACGTGTAACCTTTTGCCTTTATAAATTCGCTAATAAAACACCTTGTTGATCCTTGATCATCAGTTGGTGGAATGCCCTGCACATAAAAATAAGGAATTTAGTTTCCTTTGGGGACCCAAGCCATTACTGACTTAGATCTGCCTCATGCATCAATATAATTATGTTTCTTCAAAGTGATTGATGCACTATCAAGTTTGGTAGGTCTCCAAACCCAACATGCTGAGGCCTTAACAGCATTAGCCTGATTAGCCCTAACAGTATTAACAACTGCAGAATCCTAGCAGTATTAACTGCTTTTGGCCTAACAGTATTAACTTTTACCTTGGCATTATTAACTTTTTGGCTAAAATTTTTGTTAGTTAATACTGTTTTTGATTGATAGGGCCTTTTTACAGTTGATTGTGCTGATTTTGAAAAATGTGACATTGGTTTAGCACTATAAACTGTAGATTTGGGATGAGCAGTATTAACTGTCTTGGCAGTACTAAAAGATTTTAGGCCAGTTTTCATTAAAACTGCTCTTGGAACCATGTTCCTTTGAGCATTAGGGTGAGTCCTGTTGGTAGTATAGTTGTAGTTCAACCCTGTATGTAATTATATCACTTTACCCTCCTTTCCCTTTGATGGTATTTACAATGAGCTTGAACATGATCAAAACTCCCACAAACAAAACATGCTTTATTATACATCACAAAATCATTACCTAGCTGTTGGGATTTAAGATTATTCCAATTTCTTTAATTTCCCCTAGGTTTTTGTAATCTGTACATCTCTGCATACTTAACTGGTTTCCTAGCTGTTTTGTCTTGTTGTTTAGGAAAAACAGTTTGCTTCTCTTTCTCTGACACCAACTCCTCAACCAATGGGGTATCAGGAGTTTTCTTAACCTCATTAGAGGTATCTACACAGACACTCTTACTGGCCTTAGGTCCATAGCCTTTAAACTCAGGCTGTTGGAACTCTTCAAGACCAGAGTTTGACAAATCAATAGTTGGGGTTGCAGATAAGCCCGTAGGTGGAGGTGGAACAACATTATACCCTACACCTTTTTCTACTATTATCATATATTTGGCTCCTTATTAATTTGTCTAGGCATTTAGAAGCATTTTCAAACTTGAAAATTTTAATCTGATTACACTCTTTTTCTTTCTTAAGTTTCTCTATCTCACTTTTAAGAGCAATGATTTCTGAGTCTTTAAATGAGGCATCTCTTTTTAGAACAGCAATTGGTCACATACTAACCTTTTTCTTCTTGCCAAAGGACAAGTTATTCTTATACAGATGCTAAACCTCTTTTATAGGTAGCTAGATTAAACTCTACTCTTAAATTATCAAGTTGAGTTTTAAGAGCTTCAAAGCTTTTAAGACAGGTGTTAAAGCAAGTTTTGTCATTGTATACCTCAGAGTCTAAGAAATCCATAAGTGCCATGTTTGTAGTTACTTCCTCTTCTGCAATAAAGCTCCAATCAAAAACCAACTCCATCAATAGCCACCATAGTTTCGGTAAGAAGTGTCTTTATTAATTCACAGGTTCTTCTGGAATGTCTTGATTCCCTAGGCCTGCTTTCATGGTTTCTTAGGACATCTGCATTCCCTTGCAAAAATGTCCATTCTTTGGCAGTTGAACTTTCTACCTTGGACTTGTCATATCCTGCAGTATCACTTTCATTGATAGTGATCTTCTTCCCAGTTTTTTGGTAATACTTCCTTGCTCTCATACTCAGTAATGCCAGTTGCCACTTCAAATCCATTTCTTTAAGATCATCTTCATGGATTTGTTCTAGGTCTTTATGTACAAGTTGAGACCTATTTGGTTGATTGGCCAGAAAAGCATAGACATTGGCATCACTCAAGTTAGCAGTACTATCAAAAGTACTATCAGTACTAAACTGAAGAGTGTTGGAGTACTAACTTGACATTAATAGTATTAGCTTCATTTGTACTGCCAGGAGTTGATACAAAGGCCATATTTTGAGAACTTGAGTTTGAGCTTGATGTACCAGTTCTTTTGACCACTTGTTTAACAATCTTGAAGTTGTTGTAGAGATCATCAAAGCTCATTGTTTCAAGATCTGGTTTATTTCTCCAGACCACAACATGAGGTGTTCCATTCAGAAGGCAGGACTTTCTCAAGAATTTTATATTGTGATCTTCTAGAGAAATGTTTTCCCCCAAGATTGCAACTGGCTAAACATTTTCTAATGCATGTAAAGATAGAGTCAAGTGACTCTGTGCTTGGAGCATTGAAGTTCTCATACATCTGCTTCAAAAGTGTCTTTTGTGTCTTTTTTGTGGCATCATTGCCACCAAATCTTGTTTGTATGGCATCAAACAAAGTCTTGGCATCCTTGTATTGATTAAATGTTAGTAGATGCTCATTTAGAAGTGCCATCAGCAGCATACTTCTGGATTTTACATCATTCTTCTTTTGGGTCTTCTCTTTAGTAGTAACATCACCTGGTATCATTAAAGTAGAAGTACTATCAGCATTTGTTGTTGTTCGTGTTGTTGGTTTGAAAGAGTTGCCTTTCTCTATGACATCCCATAGAGCATAGTCTTGAATTTGAAAGTATTGCTCTATTCTAAGTCTCCACGTCTCATATTCACCTTGCTTGAGAAGTGGCAGTTTTGCAGCAGCATTGGTTTGTGTAGTTTCTAGATCCATCTCTTTTGTAAAAAGAGTTCTTCTTGATTGTTTCTTCTAGATCAAAGTTTCATAACACAAGGCTCTGATACCACTTGTTGATCCCAACTAGATCTTGCAAACCTTGTAAAAGGGTTAGTTGTATTGAATAGATTCAAGACAACTATGCTAGAAACTTTGTTGATACTAAGAGTATGCAGAATCTACTCTTTAGTACTTAGAAGATTATCAATGTAATAGTAAACTATGATGTAGTAAAATGAATAAACAATGAATATAACTAAAAAGCTTTAATATTATTATGATGAAAAATACGAGTACTCTGACTAGTACTAGGGTTTACAACCTTGAAGCTATGAATATGTCTATTGTGATGTTTTTACAACCATAACCTAGGATCTCCTTTTATACACCAAGGAGTCCTTTACAAGATACAAATCTTCTAAACTTTTATAAGATATCTACATATCTTCTAGCTATATAAAATATACATCATAAGTTCATACATATCACTTCACACGTCTTTATCTTCTTCTGGCAGTTGTAATCTTCATGTAGTAGTACAAAGTCCTCCAACAGTATTAAGTTTAATACTGGTTGTGCTAACTTTCTTCTGGAAGTACTAACCAGTTAATACTGGTAGTTATAATCTGAGCAGTACTAAGTTGGTTTAGCAGTATTAACTTTGTAGAGGGTCTTAATTCCCAACAAAAGGGTTATTAACACGGGAGGTCGACAAGTCAGTGTAACAAGTCGATAAACACACACATATAGGCTTATTTGGGTGAATTCCTAAATGTTGCCTTCTCGATCCATCTATTTCTGCTAATCAATTAGGTCTCGAAATGATGTACATGCCAAGTTCTAAATTCTACAATACTACCGGCACACTCAATATTTTGGTGGATTTTTGTATAATGAGATGAAAATGGAACATTAGGCTTAAACCTCACCAAGTAATAATAAAGGGTAATGTGCATTCAGTAAAGATTAATTCTTGTTTAGTAAGAAAAACATGTCAAAAATTTTAAAATCGGCACCATTTTTCAAAGAAAACTAGAAAATCGAAGGCAAGAATAGGTCAAGTGATAATTCTACTCCTACCCCCCTTTCTTTATTTTTTTTTTTTTTTTTTTTTATTTTTTTTTTTTTTTTTTTTTTTTTTCTCACTTTTTTTTTTTTTTTTTTTTTTTTTTTTTTTTTTTTTTTTTTTTTTTTTATACCCATCCCCCCCCCCACCCCCACTTGTTTTGTACAATGGCCCTATCCCCCCCCCCCCCCCCCCCCCCAATATTGTACATTTAGGAAATGAAATAAATAGGAAGAGTAGAATTAGAACAAGAAACTCCATTGAGCATTGCTTCTGAACATATGAAATGTAATAAGCCGGTGGAGAAATCCAGAAAATCTCCATCGTGAGCAAAGCTCATTTTCCCCTGTGATCACTAAAACAAACTAACAGCATAAAATCGTTCAAAGAGAAATATACAAGAAATACAAATCTAACTTACTTTCGTAGGAATCACGGTTGCATTTAGAATATGCAACAAGCCTTTTAAACCACTTGGTGGCCCAAGTGGACGAGTGAAGTCTCGTGAGGGTTTCCAGAGAACATACCCACAAAGTTCATTTAGATATACAAGATTTAGCAATGCTTTAAAACTTTATTTTAAGGTTTTGCAGAAAGAGGTTACGACGTAACTCCGGTGGTTACACCGTAATCATGTGGTATATATTTTTTTAGTTTATAGGCTTACGACGTAACCATAGGAAGGGTTACATCATAATTGAATAGGCGTAACTGCTGCTAAATCAGCAAAGCTACCACACAATTATCGGTCGAGTCGGTCTCGAAAGTTGCCTCCTAGCTGCTGTAACCATCAGAAAAAAGTAAAACATACAAACCAACTAATATGCGGAAAATGAAATATATTGATAAAAAGACGGGTTGTCTCCCGACAAGTACTTTTGTTTATTAACGAGTCTTTAAGTTAGACTCATGCCCACTCTACGTTTCATCGTGGGTATCTTCTCCTTGTCTCATTTCTTATCGGATCATTTTTCTGAATCATGATCCGTTCTCTCTTCCTAGAGACAAGGTGTCTTTTATTTCGTTAGTAACACAAATGAAGCTATTCCCATTATCAAACGAATATCTGGTTACTTCAAAAGTTTCCATGTGAACCATAGGTGGATTATATTTCTTATCTTCATTTTCTTGTTTTCCGCCCTCTTCTAACCAATAATCGTACCACTATTCTTTTGCCTTACCTTGGATATTCTTACAGTTTTCCCATATCATATCAAGAATATGACCCTTTTTTCCAATTCCTAATTCATATTCATCGACTAGTTGCTCGATTTCAAGATCAAATACCCACTTATAATCATCAAAGCTTCTTTCCCTTGGGTCTTTGTCAGGATCCAATGCCTCTTTGAAACAATTGATGACCTGAGATTTCAATAAGGCCTTCTTTACTGATTTGTTCACATTTGTGTGTCCTACTTTAACTATCATCCATTCTCTAATGGTGTAGTCCCTAGGCCTAGGCTTGTTATTATGTGAATTTTCTTTATACCATTCCGCTTAACTTTGTCCCCAAATTAAGTCATTCGGCTAACAACCTCCATATCAGACTAATAGGATATCGGGAAATGATAGTCCTACCCCTTTCATATTTTTTTCTTTTACTATCATGGTTACAGTACCAAATTCTTAAATTCCCAGCCCTAGTTCTTCCGTTTATTTCGACACCTCCATCACAAATACTCTTGTCGGGGTCACAGGTGGGCCACATCCTCACATTTCCATTGTAAGTTTGCACGATAGGTTTATATAAATGTTTGACAGGAATATATTCGTCAAGCCTTAATATCTTTTTAACATGTTGTTCTTGCCTATCCTGTAGATTGTCTGTTTTTAATGATTTCGAAGATGGGTTTCCTGGGGGGCAACTAGGTTCATTATTACTTATTGAATTCATCATAAGGATTTTTTCCGTAGGGATCATAAAGTTATGGTCTTTTTTCTCCATATCAACCATAATCCTATCGTTACCTACCCCAAGTGAAATTTCCCTGTTAAAAACATAGATTTTGGCATGAATGGTGGCTAGAAAGGGCCTGCCTAAGATAATAGTTTCATTGGGGGTCCTAATGATGATCACAAAATCAGAAGAGAATAAAAATTTATCAATTCCTACTAAAATGTTTTCAACCATCCCTAATGGTGCCTTTTTCGTCATATCGGCCACTTCTATAAGCATATTGGTTTTCCTAAGGTTGGTCAGCTTTAAGAATTCAAACATACCCCTAGGCATGACATTTACACTAGCCCTTAAATTAGCCATAGCATAAAAATTAAAATTACCAATAGTGCAAGGAAGTGTGAAATTCCCCAGAATTTGCTCCTTAGGTGGTAATTTGCACTGTAGGACCTCTGTTGTCCTTTCCTCATTATTTTGAGTTACCTAAGAGTCAGAATCAGACAAAAAAGATACTCCGTGAAGATTGTTAAGCTTACTTGAAGAGATTGTTATATTTGGCGTCTCATGATCAGCATTAACCACCTTGCATTGCCCTGTAGATGAGATAGAAGTTATCAGGGAGAGAAGCGTGCCAGCCTAGCCATTTTATTACTACGGTTATAACTATGTTTTCCTATGCAATGTTACGCCATGGTTTCATTAGTGGTTTCTAAAGTCGACAGACATGAATAGGTATCTTTAGTCTGCCCTATAATTCCTGCGATCTCGAATCCCCCAAAAGTCACAAAGTTAGGGCAACCAAGTCATAGTGATTAATCCCAACTATCCCAAGAACTAGTCTAATAACCTATGCAGATTATTAACCCTCTCTAAAATAGTTCCTGTGCTTTTTAAGTATATTAGGTGATAGTGGCGGTGACAGGGTTAGTTCCTACACTAGGGTTAGAATGATCAACCTTCCCTAGTACCATGCTAATCCCACATTCAAGTGGTTTTCTAATAACAGGATTAACATGATCCAAACCACCCGCAATACTATCAAAACCTAAGGTTACACGATAGTCAATAGGATATCCAACAAAACCATGATCTAACAGGAAACAAACATTATAACAATAGTATATTCATGACTAGGCTAGCACTTGAAGTGCTTAGCCGCTCATAGAAACAACACAGCAAGAATTAATAAAGATAACCATGGATGGAAAACTCATAATTCTTACAGAAGTCGCTTATGAACGATTAAATACAAAAGTAAGTTAAGTGTGATCTCCCTTGGACTTCTAGTGGAATTCTTCGAGCTATGGAGGCCTTGATCACACCTTAGACCTATGGTGGGATGGTTGATCTCGAATTGTCTGAATGAGGCCTCTATTTATAGATTTCGAATAGTTTACAGCGTAACCTTTTAGGGGTTTACGCTGTAAACTGCTCACACGTACTTTCCATCTTGTAGGCATAAAGGATGTTATGGCGTAATCAAGTGAAAACGTTACGCCGTAATGCTAACTCAGATGACTCATCCTTCCATAATAATAATGTTACGACGTAAACCTTACATGTGGTTACATTGTAATCTTGCTGGGTGATGTGTCTTGCCTTGAATAGGTTACGGCATAACACAATCGAAGTGGTTACGCTGTAAAGTCTCGTAAGAATCCGTGTTTTCTTCATTTTTTGGTCCTTTTCTCGTGTTTCTTGTCACATACTTGCATTTTACCTGAAAATAACGAAATAACCGTAAAAGTATCAAATTCACGTATTTATAAGACAATTGCAAGTATTTTAGGGGAAAATTGACACCAAAAAGTATCAAATATTTGATGTTATCAATCACTCAAATAACCCACTATGCATTAAATGCGCACTCCTACAAACATGATCCCTTCCCAATATGTCTTGTCAAATGCCGTTTGACTGTTATCCATACGTCATTCCTACAAAAAGTGCATGACAATGGAACAGCAAAACAATTACCGATATGAAAGGGATGGTGCAAGTGGGATGGCAGCATTAAATGGGGTTACCAAACCAATTTTAACTTTTTCTCAAAATAAAAAAGTTTAAAAAATATTAAAACCTTTTCACATCCACCTATATATACCCCTAACCAAAGAAGCAACACACACAATATTTTACAAAGCAAGAAAACTCTACAAAAATTTGCTCTCAATGCCAAAAGTGTGTGTTCTTCAAAATTTTCTAGGTAAAATTAGTTTTATCAAACCATTTTCTTGGTCAAAGTTGTTCATCTAAGATATCCATCTTAGTATCTCTATAACCTTGGTAACATATCACTTATTTCACGACAGGGATCAAGGTCGGACTCGATTTGTGACCATCTTGTAAGTGATATATTGCCATTGTCCTTTTGTTTCAAAACTATCAAAAATGGCAGTAAATCAAATAACTGAGTACGCCCTCAATGTGGTGACTTAACTATGGAGTCCTTAACTTTTCACAACAACAATGTTGTGGGTAATTTTAGTTATCCACAAATCGCCCCAGCCTACCATGATATTTGTAAATACTTGATGAATTGCCCTTTGACTGACGCTTTTACCAAAACATCCTTAGTGGTGTACTAAAACTTCCTCATGGAGTTCTGGTGCACTGCTATTGCTTATGACCCTAACCCACCTACTGATGACTCTGAGGTTCGCCCTCTTAAGGAGTATTTGATCAAGTTTTTAGTGATGAATGGCAAAAAGCCATTAACCCTTGACTTCAAAACCTTTACTGAATCCACTAGACTTGATTATGCAAAAGACACATATGTGTCTCATCCCTCTATTGAGGAAGTAAAGGCTGAATTGGCCAAGATTGTTGATAATCTAATTTTATGGGATAGGACACCCGTCTTTAAAATTGCTTTTCTTATGGTTTGGAGAATTCTGTTCACATTTGTTGTTCAGGTTCTCGACGGGAACTACTCCTCTACTGCGCAAGTAAATTCAATTCAGCAGCTCTTTGCATATTGTCTCCTCATAGGGACAAAGGTAGACATAGGAGAGATCATTTACAGTGATCTTTACTACTACAAAAAAGGCTAAAAAGACCCCCCCAAAAAGATAGGTTATGTAAAACCCTATCTTTATGAATAGATGGAAATAGGTTTTCCTAAAAAAAACCAGTTTTCATAATAGGAATTCTAAAAAAATTGGTTTTTGAGGTGCAAACTACTCTTTTTACACAATTAAAGACACTGGTGTGTATGTAACAACATGTCTCTATGTGTTTATGTTATGGACACCATTTTTTATAAAACAACTAGTTTTTTTACATAATTAAAGACATTGGTGTGTAGGTAACAACATATGTCTATTTGTTTATGTTAGAGACACCATTTTATATAAAACAACCAGTCTTGTTTTTTGTTAATAATTTGGTGTGCTAAAATATTCTTAACTATTAAAAAAAACAATTAAAAGCAAACTTAACATATGATTAAAATCATAAGGACTAAACAATAAATACTAAAGAGTGTTGGACTTGTATTCGAACTGAATTGCCCAGAAACCGTAATCAGACTCATAAATAAGTCTAGGCAAAGATATGTATCATATCCTAGATTTGTTTTGTGTACCCTTGTAGTGTTACTGAGTCCTTATTACACTAAAGTTTTAGGAGTTCTCCCACCATCCTGAGTAACTTTAATTTTTTAAAAGACCCATCCAAAGTCACTCTCATTGAATTGACGGACTTCATGGTTGATGCAAACAAACGTGAACATTTAGTGAACCCACTTCCTTTTACTGTAAAGAAGAAGAAAGGGAAGTCTCAGATTGTGACTTCAACCTTACCCCTGTCACAGGGCCCTGAGGCTTCAGGGTTACTGCCTTAAAAGATGAAGAAACCTAACTTTAAAAAGACACCCAATGAGACCAAGGTAACACCACCCAAGCCAACGGAGGGTTCTGAGTAATCTTACTCAATCTGCTAGGGCACCGTACCTGATCCCTAATATCCGGATAGAAACATACAACTCGATGGTACGGGATTTCCTTCCATACTCGATGAGGGCACTCGTAAATCACAACTTTTACCTAAGGGTACCAATACTGATCCCAAAGACTCAGGGGGAAACGTTTAACCCGCTGACAATGAATTGCCTTCCAAGGTTTCTGACGAAGGTACGACTAAAACTACGCCGTTACTTGAAGGGCCACGTAAGGACAAAGACTCAGCGGGATTAAAACCACTCGCTAATATAGAACCACACACCAATCATGTTGCTGATCCACTAGGGACTGATGCTAAGTACCAGGCTGACCAGACCCAGTCAGCTCGATTGAGGTATCGGTCCCTGACCGAAAACAAAGGCAAGACATCTTCTAAACTGGAGCCGGATACTGAAGCCTTATGATTCGTTGATAATATATATATATAATATATAAGCAAACACTCAACCAATTACCTTTGCACAAGGAATGGTTAAAAGTTCACCAAAATAAAATATATATGTAGCCGGAAGTATGATTTCCCGGGTCGTTATGTCCCAACGAGGCTTGAATGGAAAATCGAATGACGGATTGATGATTGATGTTTGAATATGACAATGATATGATGAGGCACTAACACTACTAAGTAAATACACGAGAAGAGAAGTAAGGAAAATAAGCTAGAGCAGGCTTGAAGCTAGAAATGGTAAAAACACTTAAAACTTTTACTCTAAGACAGAAATAAGCTCAAATAAACTTAAGACAAATCAAATAAGCTAAGCTAACTCTAAATAAGCAAATTCAAAAAGCAATTAAGCTAAATAAACAGGAGGAACTCAGCAGTACTAACAACAGTACTACCAGTATTAACTAACGGTACTAACTTGGAGTTAGTACTGCTAGTTATAAGTTAGTACTGGTAGTTTTAGCCCAAGTCCCCAAAAAGTGCTGATTTTAAAAAGTCGTTTTTAGCCAAAACGCAAAACACGAAAGTTGTTCACAACATGTTTTTAAGCAACTTTAATAAAGACACCTTGCGAAAATAAGCACTTTATAAGCTCCAAAAAGCCAAATAAGCTGCTGATTGCAGAAAGTTGCTTAAACTTTTGGTTTTTGGTATTTTGGACACTACAAACTCAAAATAAGCTCAAATTCAAAAAGGAGAGATGTTTTGGAAAGCTTAT
>BQNB010075142.1:2818-31567 GCA_026074375.1 Tanacetum coccineum | reverse complement strand
ACTTTTTGTGCTTTTTGTTCTATGATCCTAAAAGTTATCAATGAATAATGAAAGCAATACATTATGTCACACATGAATAACTTGAAAGTTATAAGTTAGGAAAATCATAAAAATATAAAAAAATATTTGAAAAATGAGAAGAAGGGGTGTTTTATAATTTGTGATTTCTTAACTTTCTCCACAAAAGACTTTGCTACTTTTCAAAGGATTAGTTTGGGGAAGTTTTGAGGTATTTGGTTTTAGAGCATATAATATTGCGTAAGGACACAGCAATCACTTAGTTTGGGGAATTTTGATATGTGAGAAATCACATATCCTTTTTATACCAAAAATGGCCTTTAAATGATCAAATTGTGCAAATTATGCTTGTATATTGTTTGTTTTGTCATTTGTGATGTGTAGGTACGGATATTGCAAATATCACAAGAAAACGGCCAAAACCGGGCAAAAACGAACACGAGACGGATAGAGTGCACAAGAGCTGGGAGTTTCTAGCAAAAGTCAACAATGGTCAAACCCTTGGTCAACCCACAAAATGACAAAAACCCTCAAAATCCCAAATGAACCCTTAATGTTAACTCTTTTTCACCAATGGTCCTTAAAAGTATAACGTCGTTAGTCCTTAAGTGTTCAAACCTAACGGTCGTTATGTTTTTATAACCAATCCCTTTTAAACCAATTAACCCGGCCCATTTTCCTTTAAATATATCCAAGCCCAAGTCAAAGCCCTCCTTCCAGTCAAACACTCAAACGAGTAATAGGGTAAAAGGGCGCGAAAAATCATTTGTTACTATTCATCATCACCCCCAAATATTACCCTGCTCACAATTAAGGGTAAAAACCCAATCCTTTCATTAATCCTAGTTGGCACTAAGATCCTTAGTACCAAGTGACATCTCATCAATAAAAAACGTCACCCAAAGCTCTATGATTGGCTAGCTCTCACAAAGAATGCCACGCGGGCTATCAAAGAAACACAATGATTGGAAAGAAATTACACTAAAAGCAGTGTAATAAAAGCACAAGAGCTCCCAACTTATGGGATTGCCAGCTTGGCAATCCGTGTGATGGAAATCAATCTAACGGCTAAGAATAAGCATCTAATGATTAGAAGAATTGATGGCCAAGATCAAAAGGAGCGTGTACAAGTCTAGATCCTTCTCTTCAGGGCTATAAATAGAGCTTACTCCTCACTCACACAAATTATCTAGGAGTAGGAGTAGTTTTAGGGTAGACATAGTGTAGCTTATTATATTTTTAGCTTATGGTAGTTTAAACTCTTGTAATTTTCATTTAAAGCTTTGTAATTCAGTTTTCATTAATAAAATTTGTAGCTTACTTTAAATCTTGCGTTCAACCTGTCTTTACTTAATTTTTAATAACACGTGAAATGGTTTAATAAAATTCAATAAGCTCTTAATAATTTCAAAACTAAGAACATCGGTCGATTGGTTGTGATATTCTACTAGGACGAGGCTAGGTTAAGTGTTTCAAACTAAGCAAGCATTCTAGCTTTACGAACTTATGATTATAATGCATGAAACTGTTGCAAAAAGTTCTACTGTTTAAAATCTCGTTCGTTAAATCAAGTTACACACGGGCACACGCTCTCGATAAGTTGTTGCTTTGAGTCATGATTCATCTTGAATCATGACTATGAAAATAAGTTGATCTATGGTTGAGTTGAAATGAGTACACACATTTAAATCACATATTCATGTGGGAGTTAAAAGTTCACAAGTCATGTGATGAAGAAGTGGCTTAGCATTTAGACTTATATGACAATGATCTTGTTTAATTGCTTGGTTTGGATCTAGTGAAAATCGAGGACGATGATTTATCCGTCAAGGACATCGTAGATTATTCTATGGTCGGTTTCTCATTCATAGGATCCCATGTTATGTAATAATGGAAGCAAACGGAAGTCGAGAAAAGGAAAAAGGAAAATCCAAAATATTAGGGTATTAGTGTACAATAAAAATAATAGTGGAAACGGGGACCTTGGTCAGAGTTTTGATTCTTTAGTTCCTTTAACGAACACTTTGCTACTTTTCATAGTTATTAGTTGAGGGAGATTGAAGATTCTAGTTTTGTAAATGCTTACTTCATAACATTGCGTGAGGACACGGCAAGACCTTAGTATGGGGGATTTTGGTATGTGCTTAATTACACATACCTTTTACCTTTAAAAACGAGCTAAAATAACCAAAAACGGACTTAAAATGCCAAATATATGCTTGTTTTGCTAATTGTATTGTGCAGGAACGGATAACTAAGAAAAGGACGAAAAACAAAGCCAAAACGACAAAATCGGACTCGGAATGGAAAAGTCTGTGAAAGACAAAGCCAAATCGAAGCCTGAAAGTCAATCAAGTCAAAAAGTCAACAGAAAAGTCAATGGTCGGTGTGAAGTCAATGCGCAGACCAAGTCAACCCGAGGCCAGTGTGTCAAGAAAATAAAGTTTTGGAGTTTGAAATTGCACCACAAACCCTAAACGTGTATTTATAAGTAAGAAATGAGAAAAAGAAAGACAAGGGGAAAAAACTTGTCAATTAGGGCTATGTTATACCACAAGGGCCAAAGCCGTGCCATTGTCCTTAAATCATTATTACCACCTAAGACGTGGGGTGCAAAGAGTTTGTATACTCTTGGGGACTTGTTTTGCCAACGTCCCCAAATAGTTATATATAACAACAGACTACTATTGCATATGAACAATAACCATGACTGGGTGTTAATTGTTGTGTGTGTGTACCCTCAGAACTTTGCACCCTGTTATTCCAAACCAATTTTCCCGCCCATCCTTCGGGCACTCATCTCGCTACTAGCACTCGGGTGGGTATACCCGTTTTTACCTGTGTGTCTTCTCCCCTCCCATGGATTAATCGACTTGTCCCCCTCCTCAACTAACTTTCAACCAAAAACACTCTACACATACTTTCCGATGTTGGTAATCCAAACTTTTCACATAAAAGTTGGTTGCGATTCAATGGCTTTGATGGAGAAGAAGCACAAAGCTTATTAAGGGCTGGGATTTGCTCATTGAAGTCTCTCACAAAAGAAACACAAGAAGAAGGAGCTGAAGACTCAGTTGTAGTATAAATAGAGCAATAGTGTTAGCCGAAAATCATCTTATGCTTATTTAGTTAATCATTTTTTTTAATTCAGCTTAATTTATGCTTATTTCAAGTTAATTATTGTTGAATTTACCTTTTCCATGTATGTGTTATCAATTTATGTAAGAATATGAATGTTTTGGAATTTTATACCTCGTTTTATGTCCACTGGTTCAAATGCTATTTTAATTGCTTATGTACCAAAATGTTTCTTAAAACTAGCTTATTAGTAAGCTAGGTTAACTTAACAAGTCAATAAGCTAAGAAAATTTGGACTTTACTTCACAAATTCACTCAAAAATACCAAAGCTTGTGAAATTGGATGATAAGCCAAATTTGGATGGGCTTATGGACAATACCAGCTTATTTTCAATAAGCTGGAGCTTGTAGAATAAGCTTTTAACAGCTTAATTGCCCTTGTTTAGAGCAAAGGGTCTTGTAAGTTCTCATTTTCCTCTTTTAAAGTCATTTTTAGCATTAGCTTATTTCTAGCTTATTTTTGCTTATTTTTCTTTTAGATATGCTTATTTATGCTTATTATAGCTTATTAGTCAAGAAAATATAGGTGTTGTAGTTTGAATTTCCATTGTGCAAAATTTTCAATTTTCTAGTGTAATTTAGCCTTTTGTAAGCCTTTGAGGCATCTTAGTTTTAACTAGTTAATTTTTAATCTTAGCTTAATTTTTAATATAACTCAGCATATTTTAAATCATTTACAGCTTTTACTTTCAGCTTTGTAACACTTTCAAGTTTTAATGCAAAATTGAGATTTTAAGTCAATTTACAATTCCAAGTGTTAAGTTTCTTAATTGTGCTGTTTTGTGTTCAAAAAGCTATCAGTACAGCTTATTTATAAGCTGCTTTAATTAAGTAAATCTAAAAAAAGTGAAGTAGTTAAGAGAAAATCACAAAAATTACTCTCAAAAACACCACAGCTTATTTTATGGATGATAAGCCAGTTCTGGATGGGCTTATGGACTCTCACTAGCTTGTTTTATGCAAGCTAGAGCTTGTAGATTCATTATTTGACCCTGTTTTGAGCAAGGGTTCTGTAAGTCTCTCTTTTTCTTACTTTTCTTATTTACTATAGAACTGCTTATAGTGCTTATTTGTTACTTATTTGTGCTTTATCAGTATGTTTAGTGCTTATCTTGCTTAGTTGATTAGTTTAAAAATAGTTTGTATCACTTTCTTAGTTAGTACTGCTAGTTCATTTTCTTGGATTTCAAAGGTAGCAGTACTAACTCAACACTAGCAGTACTAACTCCAAGTTAATACTGGTAGTACTGCTGTTAGTACTGTTGGTTCATTCTTGTTTATCAGCTTAATGTTTCTGCTTATTTAAGATTTCCTTAGCTTTTTAGAGTAGATTAAACCATTTTCCTAAACTGTCTTTAAGAGTAAGCTCATTTTAGCTTATTTTCCTTTTCAAAGTATTTTCAATAGTGTATCAGTTTGTAACTTTTTAGTTTATTCTCCATTCTAGTTTATTGCAGTTGCTTATTCTTATGTTTAAATGCTTATTAGGGATAGTTAAGTATCTGTTTTAGCTTATTTTCTTATTTCTTGTTTCATTGTGTTTTATTAAAGCTGGCAGTACTAACTTTAAGCTAGCAGTACTAACTCCAAGTTAGTACTGATATTAATACTGTTAGTACTGTTGCTAGTATTGCTGAGTTTCCTTGCTTAATTTAGCTTAATTGCTTTTTTTGAATATGCTTATTTAGAGTTAGCTTAGCTTCTTTGATTTGTCTTAAGCTTATTTGAGCTTATTTGTGTCTTAGTATAAAAGTTTTAAGTGTTTTACCATTCCTAGCTTTTAGGTCTGTTCTAGCTTTTTTTCCTTGCTTCTCTTCTCGTGCATTTGCTTATTAGTGTTAGTACCCAATCATTCCTTGTCATATTCAAACATCGATTATCAATTCGTCTTTCGATTTTCAATTCCAGCCTCGTTGGGACATAACGACCCGGAGACTCTCTATACTGCTTCCGGTTTAATTGGTCTCGCGGATTCTGATCCTTGTTGTGCATTTATATGTATTTATATTTATTGATACATAAAAAGGGGTGAGAACGAGCGAGTCAAATTTTTTTGGCGCCGCTGCCGGGGAGGCTGTGAAACGATTATCGTGACATTTGACCATTTTTGTTTGAATTTGTGAATATTTCTTTTATTTTCATAAAAAAAAAGAAAAAAAATACAAAATACAAAATACAAAAATATTTTTCATTTCTTTTTAGTATATATTTATAAAACAAGAAAAAACCAAAAATATAAAAACATTGTCTTCACAAATTGGTAAAAATACCAAAATATAATATTCTCAATTGAGGTATTATCATAATAACTTCCGGTGAACTTGTTGGTTCCCAACTCGAACAAAAGATTCAAAAACTTGCCATTTGTGTCTCTAACGACGAACGGCTCACCTTGAAAAGTTAAACAAGCTATAAAGTGGGTATAAGGAGGGTTGTTCCTAGGAACTACGACCCGAAAGGAGAAATAAGCAATGCTAGTGGTATCTTCTAAAATCATGAAATCACATTCGTATGTGAAGTTGTTAGCCTTAATTATATTAAGTCAAACAAGAATGTTATCGGTCTTAGAAAGTCAAACTAGGTCTTGTGTTGTAATAGGCTAGTCGGGTTCAACGGGCTTGGATTGTAATCTAATATTGTCCGTGTTTCGGGCTCAAAGCCCAAGTTTAGCCAAGCCCGGCCCAAGTAGAAAAGCCCATGTGCCAAGTAAATGGCTAAGGGTATAAATATCCCTTCACCACACTTGGTGAAGGGTGTTGGTTACAATTTCACATAACTTGTAATCCTCCTTTCTCTCTCTAATCTAATATTCTCTTGTTTCTCTCTCTAAGATTTCTATCTTATTTTCTAGCATCTTGGATAGTATTAGTTGTTGTGTAATGGAAATTAACTTGTGGATAACATGTGGTATCTAAGAGTAAGGGGATTGTTTTTGTGATGAAATTCCTGGGTCAAAAAGAAGTCTAAAAAAAGAAAAATCAAACCAAAAAAATTTTTTTGGGTTAGATGTGTGAATGCTTATGTTATTATTAAACAAGAATCTATGCATAAAGGTAGCTAATTGGCAGGAAATCAGCTAAATAAGGTCAAAAAGGGTGATTTTTAGGCCATTTTTTGAGAAAAAGTCGTATATTTCGTCTTTGAGTTTTGACAAACTGGGAAAAGTTCATGTGCGCTTGACTTTTTCATGTTGCGGTTTTGACTTTTTCATGTTGCGTTTTTTGACTTCTTCATGTTGCGTTTTGAGTTTTTGGTTTGCGTTTTGGTTCATGCGTTTTGATTGCAGGTTGCTGTTTGAGAAATTTTCATTGCGTTTTGAAGAAATTTCATTGCGTTTTACAAAAGTGTTGCGTTTGACAAAAGTCGTTGCCGTTTTGACCAATGTTGTTTGTTTTTGCAAATTTCGATTGCGTTTTGACCAAATTCATTGCTTTTTGGTCAA
This sequence comes from Tanacetum coccineum, assembly GCA_026074375.1. Lineage (NCBI taxonomy): Eukaryota > Viridiplantae > Streptophyta > Magnoliopsida > Asterales > Asteraceae > Tanacetum > Tanacetum coccineum. The sequence goes on along the minus strand of BQNB010075142.1, from coordinate 24,969 downwards.
ATTTCCATTGCGGTCTTGACCAGATTCATTGCGTTTTTGACAAAGTCACTGCGTTTTGGTGTCATTGCGTTTTGGTGTCACTGCGTTTTGGTGGTTATCATGATATATATATCCGTTTTGTGTGACGAAAAGGGTTTCAGTAAACTGCGAGAAACTTTGATCGTTATGTCCGTTTCAGGCCGTGAGCTCTCAATCGAAGAGAAAAACGAGCGGATCACTGATGTAACATTCCTCTAGCTTGTAAGGATTTTACGGGGCCCAAAAGCTCTGTTTACTATGAGTTATTGACAGTTTTTCATTTTTTGGACTTTAATTCGGAATAAAAGGCAAATACTCAAAACACAACAACACACAAACACTAAATAAAACCAACAATCAACTTAATCATACTTGAAATGTCAATTAATTATTCATTCACGGTTTCTTCTTGATTTTGTAAAATCCCGCGAAAGATACGATTCTTTTCTCGGTTTTAATCAAAGATTTGTAAAATCCCGTGAACGTTAATTCATTTAAAACCATAATCAATCACTTCATAACACTTAAGATCTGATATCCATTTACAACAACTTCATTCATAATGTCAAATTCAAATACCAATTTGCAAACTCAAACATCAAAGTGTAGAATGACACAGTTTCTTCGTGTTCAATTTCTAAAGTTCAAGAGAAGACACAACTTTCAAGAATTAAATGCATGAACAGTCTTCGAGCAATTCAGTCACAACTCAAGTTTTTCATAGAAACTTTACAAGATTTTGGTAACATGCCTATCTTCAGGAGAACATTCTCTCCAGACTTGGATTTACTAGAAAATCATCTTATCAACGAAATAATTTCTCAGACTGATTGCAAGACTACTTTGACAAAACTCAAAACAACGTTTGCAAATGCTTTCAGTTCAGAAATCAAAGCGTGTATGCGGAATTATACAAGATATGATGCTTAATCATTTTACAATGCAATGATCTTTAACATGGATTCCCTTGAGAAATACATGCTTGAGTTAATTCTTCATCAACAACGAACTCCATAATTGTTGAAACAAAAGAAGTTGATACAAACACAAGAAGATCATTCAAATCCGATTCCAGCATTGAATGTTGATTCATTGAAAGTCAATTTAGTTGTCATACATAACACTTGTTCTAAGAAAGAATAAAGTAATTCAGAGACTGCATCCAGCAAATCAGTAAAGGAATGCAGCTTGAATTCTAAAACAAAAGATGTGCATGCAATCACATACAAGATGTCAAAAGCAAAAGAAAGATGCATGGCATATTTTTAATCTCTTCATTCACACCTTCAAGTTCTTTCAAAAGATGACTCAAAAGGCACTCGCATCGAACATGGTTTTAAACGGGAATTCATGTCACTCTTTGGTCAAGCTGTTAATACTTTCATAAGTACAATGCTCCTCAACATAGATTAACTACAAAAGAAACTTGACAAAGATGAATTTCAAGAAGTTGGATCCATGACAGCCTTTTGGGTGGTAAACAACCAATTACAGAAGTTCATCGATTCAAAGTTTACATTGGATTATGACAGTCAAATGACAGACACGTACTTTGTTGAATACACTGGAATCGGTAAACCGAGGTTCAACACTTTCTGAGATACACTACTCCAACACCTGGGTAATGTTAAGGAAGTCCGTTGCTTGAAAGAATACGTCATCTAAGACAGTATGAAAGAAGGTGTGAATAAAAGGACAGAGATGCGACGCAAGAGCAGTAAGTTTGATTACGGGTGTAAGTAAAGCATTGGAGAGATGCTGATTGGTTGACACAGAAAGCATTAGGACAGACTCAACAGTGCAAGATGACAACAACAGGTCAGGGAATGATACAGATGCTGATGATGCAGATCATCTAGACCCATTTATGTATCGAAGAAGAGCCAATGGCTGCCGGTACAATTGACTGCTGAATGCATATCTTTGCTTTCGGACAACAGCATACTGTGCAACCTGAAATCAATAATGAAGGTAGGGATTGACAGTATCCTGTAACATGTTCAAGGTTAAAAGTCCTATGCTGATTCATCACCTGATAACCAGAGACAAACCTGATACTCCTAAACAAGCACTCGAGTCTGTAAATATATTGCTCAAAAGAGACAGTTGCCCAATTTCAAAAAGATTTTTCAGAATGGAAGCACATAGGCATTTGCTCTCGAACTAATATCAAATATCAATCTCTAAAAATCAGGGCAACATGGTCATTATTTTTGAAACAAACAAGTAATAAAGCCAAGATTGAAAGAAATTGATGTACTTGAAACAATGACAGATCGAATTGGAACTGTGTAGTATCTTTACGTAAGGGAAAATGAGGATTTGAAACAGCATTACAAAGATTTGTATGATTCTATTCGCAAATAACGAGATCTAAGTATACAGAACAGACAACATCTTTGCTTTGCTAATTAATGCTGACTATTAATAAGCTAGATTCAGGGGAAAAAGGTTTTTGCAAATTTGCTGCTTTGAAAAATGACGGCTAAGGAAGTTAAAAGGAAATAGTGTAGGATACTAAGTTTGACCAAAACATCCAGTCTTTGGGGAGGAATCGGTTTTACCAACATCTAAGGAAACCAATAAGTTGTTTGACAAACGAATGCGTTTAATTCTGCAAGGGCTCAAAATGTCCCAAATCATCGGTTTGCCTCCAAAGTTGGATGTGAATAAGAATTTGTCCCAAAACCGTCACTCAACATTATTTGCCTAAAAAAACAGAATACGCCTTTGAAAACATAATCACGTGATGCATTTAGCTCATCTAGGAATAGTTCTAATGAACATGTCAAGATTTAGTTCAAATGCATGGTTCATATTCACTATCTAGATGAAGCTAGGAAAATAGACACAAGAAAGAGATAGGAAACCCACAAAACTAGTGTGATGCCCTTCTGCTAAGATTTCAAAGGCACTGGCTGATGGAAGCAAACCAAAAATCCTAGAGCAACAATCAAACATTCTAGGAAGTTTGCCTATTCTAAGAGTTTTTTATAGTGCGGTTACGATTTAAACGGCTATGTTTTGTGCCCAAGCAGATCACTCACAGTGAGTTCTAGTTCTTTTTCAGATTTCTAAAACTTTGTTTGTTCTACATGCCATAAGTTGTTGTCTTTAATGCAAATCATGATTGCTTTGGTTATAACAAAACTCCTGACGGAAGTAAACTCACGTAGCGAAGATTCAATCCCATAAGACCAGAAACAGTTACAAACCGTAGATCAAAAGGAGTCATACTCAAAAAACATGGGTCGGCAGATCTTCACAAGAGATGGGGGGGGGTTTTCTCCTATTAAGACTCTCCGTGTGTTGAGGAAAACATCTTCTAGAATCTGATTTTTAGGTGGAAACCCCACGGGTGGAATATTTCTAATATGTTGGTCTTTAGGTGGATTCTACAGGATAGTTTTTTCAAACTCTTGCACAACCAAGGATGACATGAACCCCACATGGTTCCAAATTAGATATCCCATATATTTATGTATGCAATCAAACTTGGAGTTATGTGCCGGTACATCTCCTCAATGGTCAAATAAAAAAGCAACAAAGAATTGGACTTAAATGCAGGTGCATTATACAATGTAAATCAGGGAAAATCTCAGAGTATGGTTGCTGAAAAAGACTGATATCTCAGAAACTTCGAGTGCCTGTATGGTTTCACAAAAGATGATAACTTCATCAAATGACGTCTGTTCACATCAGTGCAGGCATCCTCAAAAACATCTTAGTTAAAATTGCGTTTGAACAAACGGTTTTCAAGCCTCGCACGACAGTGTCAACAGAAGTTCATCAAGCAGCTGAGACAGTAACAACGTTTCAAATGAGCTAGATTCTGCTATCCGGGTGGCTTTGTTCGACGAACATTTCAAATGAGAAAATTCAGTTGGTTTAAAGTCTTACGCTCTCGTCAATAACTACTGATGCATCAAATAATAAACGTCATCAACAACTGATTCATCTTCATCCACTTCAACTTAGTTCAACTGTCACTGCTAATGGAAACTTCAGATTTGTTAAATATTGTTATTCTCTCTTTCTTTTTTATTTATTAAAAAAATTTGAAAGAAAATAAAAAAATATAAAAACCTAGAAAAACAAAAATATAAAATCAGAAAATTTTCAAAAAATACAATAAAAGGTATCTTCTCGACATGTCTTTGGGAATCGATAACATTTACGTACTAGTATATGTTGTTTACATCGTCACGGCGCATGTAAATGAAGTTCGAACAGGAGTTTCAAATGCTTTCAAAACATGTCATTTTTAAATTTTTCTCAATGACTTATGTACATTTCATTGCATAACTCGGTTCTCGAATTGTAACAGGGGAAGTGTACGCCTTCAGTCGCGCTTAACTTAATAATAGTGGAAGAGAAGTCTTCTATCATGTTTTTAAAAATCGTTGAACACATTTTTTCAAAAAGAACTTTCAATGTCAAAATTGTCTACAATACAATTTGTGGTCTTTTTTCCATAAAAAGTGGTATTTGTTAAAATTGTGTGTTCAACACTCCCTTCCTCGAATAATTTTCAAAGAATTGTAGTTCGTAGAATGTCATTTTATGTTAATCAATTTCTGAGGGGGAGCTTTTTAAAAACAAAGCCTTTTAATGTGTTGGATACATCACATAAATGTCAATTTTATGTATCCAAACACATTTTGTGAAATTAAAATGTGGAAACTTATAATGTCAATTATTAATATCTTTGTTCACTAAGGGCATCTCAACTCACGTCTTCATCATTTTGTGGTGTCAATATCAAATTTTCAATTCAATTGTCAAGTTTGTAATTAAAATTTTCGGTATCACAACCTTTACTGTTGAAGGGGTGCTATCCGGAAAATGATATTCATGCAACTATCGTTGTATTAATTTTTCTCCCCATGGAATTTTTCATGTACAAATTTTAAATCAATTGGTTTTTCAAATACTAATGTGTTTTTATTATTTAAAATAAGGTGGAGAACTGTGATTACAAATATGATATAGGAAAGAATGGATTTTAAGACTCCAAGTGCAACTCTTTCCTTCATGTGCTAAACAATTTCGAATCTCGAAGCACATGTGTAGGGGGAGTATTTGAAAATAACAATGTTAGAAAATGGTTTTATGGTTCGATCTATACCAACACTCATTAATTTCACGAGATTTGAAGTCATTAAGGTGGTTAGGTTAGGTAAAGTCCTAACGATCAAACCAGAAACTGAGAGGGGAAGGGATCTTCCCTAAGGTACTCCATAGTTAGAAATGCAGTCCTTAGGTATGATTGGAAGAAGAAAGTGTATTAAGGGAAAATGACAGACTAATGGATTGAGCTAACACTAGAAACAACCAATAAGGTGTTAGTAATGACGTACTTGGTAAGCATTGAAGGGGGGGGGGTCTTGAAGAATGAAAAGATATGTGATGAAAAAGGGTGAAACAGAAAGAAGCCCTCTCTATACATCTTAGCAGAAAACGGGGGATCATATAATAATCTATCAAAATTCACAATGATGATTGTGATATTGAAGACGACATCATGGACCAGTGGATGCAATGCACAATCCCTTCCCAAGCCATTCGGGTTTCTCTCAAAGTAACTTGTCTCATTTGTCACGGAGATACTACACAGTATCTTATTGGACTTCTCACTCCCGAGATGTTAATATTGAGATTGGTGGCGCTGCTCCGCCTCGTTACTAAAAACCAAGTTGCACAAAATCGTAGTCTAGAGCAAGAAGAGATAAAGTATAAATCTCATTAGGGACACAATGTCAAAATACACTTGTTGGAACATCATAAAGTTCACAAGTTGTAATATAGGTAACGATTATCCTTGAGATCTTGCGCCAGGAAACATTCCGAGGTGATACTTAATATTCTACAGTGAAGATGGAAATCCTGCTTGAGCCAACATCACAACAAGCTCTTGTAGGTGACTAGCAAGGATTCTATATGAATCAAGCTTGTGATAATGGATGTCAATTTGGTCCAGTAAATGATTTGACGACTTTAATTCAGAAAGATAGTAAATCTTATCTGATCACTCTTACCGTGTTGTCTGATTTGAGACGTTCCGGTAACGAGAACTAGCATGCATGTGATTCTAAAACATCAGTGTAGAAGATCTACGCTTTAAGCTGGAAACCCTGTCAAGGGAGATTTTTGAATCTACTGATTCACAGGTTTAGTATTTTATCTTATTAAAACGGGATACCGGGAGGTTAATTGCAACCGAAGTCAAGATGAATGACTCAAAGCCATATCTCATTCTTTTATTGCTAACTGTCTTATTTCAGGTTTAGACGACGGTGTGTTGCAGCCTAATTCCTGTGAAGTGGATTAATTAAACCAAATGCTCATACTCAAGCTTTTCAAAGTCAATCATTCAAACGTCAAGATAGTTGATTCTAATCTTCAACCATCAAAGAGCCTCAAAGTAAAAATTAAAGGAATCATCAATTGGGGAGATTTGTATAGGGGGGTGGTGGGGGTAGACTTATAATCACATATGTCTAAGCAAGAATGTAACAGTATGAGTTTGATGGTCAAGAGCACAAGTTGATCAGGAAAGTCAAAATCAAGGAGTGATTCAAGTCGAGGAGATGATGCCAATGGATAACGATCTAAGAGCTCAAAGTCAAAAGTTATATGGCTTCACGATCAAGATCCACAATGATGAATGAACAAAGCCATTACAAACAAGACAAGACCAAATAAGGCAAAGCCAATTAAAGTCAAAAAGTACATCCTCAACGCGTCATGGTGGGTACGGTAGGAGTGTGAAGAAGAGACCTCAACATTGGGGGAGATTGTTAGCCTTATTTTTATATAAGTAGAACAAGAATGCTATCGGTCTTATTTGTCGTAATAGTCTTGTTAAGTAATGGCTAGTTTGGGTTCTTAGCGGTTGGAATTTGTAATCTAATATTGTCTATGTTTCGGGCTCTATAGCCTAAGAATAGCCAAGCCGACCCAAGTTAGAAGCCCATAAGTATCATGGCTCTAGGGTTATAAATAGAACCCTCTCCACAATCAGAGAGGGTGTTGGTTACCATTTGCATACTTTGTGTGTGTCGTGTAATCTTTCCACCTCTTTATTTCTTCTAATAATAATCTTTCACTTTCATTATCTCTTTATCTATCTTTATTTTGCTTAATGGTTAGTGCTTTTTATTGTGAAATGGATATTAAGCTTTTGGGGTTGATATCATTAAGTTATGAGCGGTTAGCTAAGCGTTTTGACCTTGGCCCCAAACAAACTGGTGATCGCCACTTCTGACCCAAAACTCTAGTGCCTCGAATGGGGAAAACTTAAATGTAGCATGATAACTTGGTTTTATTGAGATATATCGGATCAGCGGTAAGTGCCTTTCCCAACCATTCCCAAAGTCTATCACACAAGCGCGTAACATATCTTATAGTGTCTGAATGGTTCTTTCGCTTTGTCTATCGGTCTGCGGTTGGTAAGCCGTACTCATATCAAAGAGTACCAAAGCCTTTTGGAAATGCCTTCTTGAAAATTTGATTGTAAACTTCTATCATGATAACCAAATGAGCGAGACTGGGTATTTTATGGCTCGGTGGACTACTTCTTTAAGTATAGTCTTGCCAATTTGTCTATTAGAATCGTTCCCACTTAATGGTAAAAGTGGTGCAGTCTTAATAAGACGGTCTAACACTCACCCAATTGGTATATAACACTTGACGTTCCTTAGGAGCTTGGTGACAAAAATCCTATGGTGATGTTGCCCCATTTCTACTTGAGGTATCTCGGTTTTGTACCAATCAATCTAGATGGTTTTTGTGTGTTCAGATGACTTTTAGGACAAGTCAAACACTTGCTAACATAGGTGGCTTAATGTAGACTGTCATGTCTTGGCCACAGTATAACTTCTTCATGTTCTGGTACATCTTGTCAGGACCCGAATGAACGAAATATTTTGACTTGTGGGAGTCATGCATAATCAAGGTCCTCAGATCACCATAGCAGGGTAACTAACTCCTGTTATTTAAACATAGAGTTCCGTCGGCACGCGGTTCCAACTTTTCCTTTGAGAGATCCTTCCTGATCCCTCCTACATCTTCAGCTTCAATGTTTTCTGGTTTCATTGCTTCTATCTGAGCTTCCAAAATTTGGCTGGGGAGATCCAAAACAATAGTCATAACTAAGGCTCGACCCGTAATGGCTTAATCCGTTCTTTACGGCTTAAAGCATCGGCCACTATGTTTGCTTTCCCCGGGTGATAACGAATTTCACAATCGTAATCACTAAGAAACTCCAACCATCGACGTTGCCTCATGTTTAACTCATTTTGATCAAGGATGTGTTGTAAACTTTTTGGTCGGTGAATACGGTACACTTTGTCCATTACAGATAGTGTCTCCAAATCTTTAGAGCAAACACTACTGCACCAAGTTCCAAATCATGAGTAGTATAATTCTTCTCGTGAATCTTTATTTGTCGTGATGCATAAGCAATCACCTTCTCGTTTTACATCAAAACTGTTACACCCCCATAAAATCACAACGCAGCGGAATACCACTTTGGAGTGCTACTTCATAGTATAAAGTACAAGTTACAGTAAACGACCTCAAAATGTCACATTCGATTAAAACTTCAGAGTAAATTCAGGTCCCAATAATTTATGTTTTAACAAGATTACAAGATTTCAATCGTGACTCATTTTGTATATTTAAGGAAGAATAGTTATCGAATGTGAAGGAACCGAGTCTTTTAAGTTTTTGATATCCACGCGGACCTCAAGATGCTCCAATGCTCAGCTAGCAGTATAATATAACCTCGAGAAAATACTATGCAAACTCGTCACAATAATGTTGGTGAATTTATAGGTTTAAGTAAAAACAGTATTGAAATTGTTCAGAAATATTTCTGTAAGGTAAAAGTTAGCGTTTACAACATTTAGAAGAATTGTTATCGGTAATCCAAGTTATGTTTCAAATAACAATCAAGTAATGTTCCAATAGTGGCCACAAGGTTTTAAGATTTCAGCCAGCGAAGTATTTCAAAAGTATAAGTCAACAACACTACATTGCAACGAATACAATGTATCAATTCATCTTATTGATTGGAGCTCATGAAACGAAAACCTGGACGTTAACACCTATTCTTGTATGTAAATCAGTTGCCCCCCAAACTGGTATTATTGCCTTTATACCTAAAATTCTAAATACAAATTGTCCCGTTGACTGGTGTGTGCCGAAAAAGGATTCGATTCAGACCCACGGAAGGGCTTGTCAAACCCAATATGATCTATTTATTGGTATACTAGCGCTCATCAATTATAGGCAATTACACAGTTCATGAAGTTGGGGTCTTTGGCAATAGTGACTCATCAGATGAATTTCGGTAAGCGGGTCACGCGCACTCGCTCCCTTTAGCCAGGTGTTTCATTCGAAAAACAATGTATGTGTTCAAAACTCGCGGTTTTGTAAATAGATAATCAATGATCTCAAATCATATAGTAAGCAATCAAGCTTCAATAATTCAGTTAAAACAACAAGTATCAAACTTGTATTAGAATCATGTCGGTTAGGCAAGTAAAAGCTTTAGTATAAAATAACATTTCATGTAACACTATGCCTAGTAGTAACAATAATTTATTCGGTAAAAACAAGCATGTATTCTCACCCCAAAAATAGTTTAAGAAAACCATTAAAAGAGAAAAGGTGGGGCTATGAACTCACCTTGATGTTGCAGAGAAACTAGCAGAAATGCAAATAATTATCACAGCACAACGGAGAATGGAACAGCTCGACCAAGAAAGATGCCAGCTAATTCACGGTTTTATCCTACTACTTAGGAATAATGAATTTGGGGGGGGGGCCTTTTCCGAATGGATGAGTCCATCAAGCGTTACGTTGATAGAGATTGGATTACAAGTTGGATGGTTTGGTGGGGGGTTAAATTAATACACCGAAAAGAATACACAAAGTATGTAATATATTCCGTATATATTACATATGGAAAAAAGAACAATTATATAATTCATGTGACGATATCATATCAATAATGACAAAGCAAACAAAAGAATAGTCGCAACACAATATAATCTTCACGTTCATTAAGAAAGAAACGTAGAAAAATAATTTAACCAAATTATCGACACGTTTTCGAAATTCACTTTACTAAATAATTAAAACGTTCTTGCGTAAAAGTAAATACACATTTTAAAGTTACAAAATAAGTAAAAGATGTTTCTAAAGTTTTTACAAAAGTTATGACTTTATTTCCTAGTCCATGATTTATAAAAAAATAATATTTATAAATTAATATTTTATTTTCTTGACGGGTTTTAGTTAAAATAGTTATCTCGTTTGTAAAAGCATAGTTTTCGATCTTTCACCGGGTTATTGTATATTTATAATTTAATAGTTTTAAAACTATACAACTTTGTCCATTTATCGGGTTTTTAATATAATAGAAGTTTTATTGAAAACTACTAAGTGTAAGAATTTTTAGAAATTTCGGCATGACCTTGCCGTTTATACAACGTTTCCCTTATTCATAAATTTTAATATTTTTCCACTCTTTATCAATCTATGTTGCAAACATCCGCGTGTTATAATATATATATCTACGAAATCAAACAAACAATTAAAAGACAACATATAACCAAACACACCCTTGGGTGTTAACTGCCAAAACAAACGCACCCTAAAGCTGTAAAACAGCCATCCAAACGCCTGTTGGGCCGCCGAATTTATCAGCAAAAACAAAACATCCCTTTTTTGGGCTGTTACACAGGGGCCAAACGCACATAAATAGTGTACCACACTGCCCAAAACGCACTCTAGTCGGTTTATGTGTGACAATCGAACCGTAACCCTACCCTTATGGTTTTATTGACTGAAACTAAGCTTCGGAGGGGGGGGTGGAGGGGGGGGTCTGTGCTGTGCCACCGGAAAACAACAAACCAACGCACCCTTTGGTGATTCGGCAAATCACCAGTGCACCCCTTTATTGGTAACATTAGGTGGGGTGGTTGGTCGCGGCGATGTTGGTGGTTTGTGCCGCGGCGCTGCATAGGTGGCGGCGGTGGTGAGGTTGAGTGGTGGTGGGTTGAAGATGGTGGTGTTGGCTGTTGGAGGTGACGGGGGAGATGAAGGTGGGGTGGAGATGATGGCGTCGGTTTGTGTTGGTGGTACGCGGGGGTAGTGGTTTGTACCGTGGTGTGGTGGCGTCGGTTGGAGGCTGACGGTGGCAGAGATGGTGATGATAATGAGGGTGGTGTTATGGTGGGTTGCGGTGGGGAGGCAGTCGAAGGAGGGGCGGCGCGTGGCGGCCAGTGGCAAAGGGGATCGAGTAGATCAGGTCACTAGGAGCTTTTTTTGAAGTCACGGAGAAAAACTCCGCCGGAAAAAAGTACATCCGGAAAAATTTATTCGGCGGCCCGTGGCAGCGGGTGCGACTGCTGGCGGCTGACGACGGTGCGTGGCAGCTGGCCGGGACAATGGGGGGGGAGAGGAGATGTTGAGTAAATGTGTGTATGTGTACTTATTTGAGGATGGTAAATGAAATATTTAATATTAAAATTTTACATTTAATAAATAGTTTTTAAATTAGTGACATAGGTTGAAACTTGAGGCGTGAAAATTTTGTAACTTTTTTCATAGGGAGCCAATATGTAACGTTAGACGTATTATTTTGTTATAAATAGTCTTCGGGGGACTCGTTTTTGAGCGACTTATTCGGATGATTCAACACACTAAACTTGCCGCCATTGTTTTTCAAATACTTTTTCCAACAAAAAAACGAGTATTTGCTTGATTAATATTTATTAATCATTTTTTATTAACATTATAAAATGTTCGGTTAATTTATTAGCGACCAGTTATACGTCTCCGTCCGAAATAAAAAATAAAATCAAATATATTTCTATAAACCATATATTCGCGTTTATCAACACAGTTTTCGAATAAATATGATGATTAAATTTATTAAATATTTTTATTTAATTAAAACTGTTAATTAATTATAATGTAATTATTTTCTCGTTTCTAAATCCTGCGAGGGCATTTCAGTCACTTTCTGACCGTTTTCGGGTCTCGATCAAAACTAAAAAGTTGTCCGAAATATCGTTTTACATCGAATTGCTTTAGGGTCCGAATCGTGAAAACATGATTTAGTTGTTCGTTTTTGATAAATTCTATGAATTAAATTATTTCCTTTTTCGTTTTCGAAAATAAATAATTTAAAAATAAATTTTAATAAAACTAATATGGAATAAATAAATACTGATTCTATTAATTAAATTGTTTCCGAGAAAATTGAACGTGTTGTTATAAGTCTTCCCACCTTAAGAGAGCGCGGTCGTCCGCGTGCCTCAATTTGTTTTATTCGGTCCTTGGTTTTACTAGTGATTGGATGGTAGATATACCTAGGTCTTCTTGTCGAATGTGTTTTCCAACGAAAGTTTGAATGAACAAAGGTCAAAAGCATCAAATATAAGCAATGAATATGAGCGAATGGATCAAATGTCATGAAAATCTTCAAAAGGAAGGATAAAATACATGACTCGAAGAAAAAGCCCTTGGAACGAAGAATTTAACAAGTCGTAAATTCTTGGAAGCGGTTAATGATTTATTACTATTAGATTATCAAGTTTGCGGCGGTCGATACAAAATTCGGAAAATAATCATACTAAAAATCACGAGGTCGAAGATGTTCATTGCCCCATGAATGATTCATACGGATGTACACAGCTTAGTCGGATAACAAAGGCACATTCATTTATAATTGTCACTTTACAAAAAAGAAGCGTACCCAATCCTTGTAAGTAAGAATTTATAAACTTATGGTTCGGCGGTTTATAATTTTTCATATTCAAATGAGAGGCGTCCCAAATCGTTTCCAATTAAGACATTATAAAATCATCCTACTTAAGTATCCGCGGCAAAAAACAAAAAAAACACGTATTAAACAATTGTAACGTAAAAATGCTGGAATTTAATCGTTTTAAAGATCATAGATGAAATTAACCACATGTATAGGTATTTTATATAATACCAGTATGACGCCTCCAGGGGTAGTTATGAGAAATTAGGAAGTACGCGAAAATCAAAGTGGTCAATATATATATAATGGGCCGATATAAGGTAATAGTAATACGTCATAAGATAGACGTGAGAGGGTGAAATCATAGCCAAGTATTATATACTAATTATTAATGTAACAGCAATAGGGATGCAAAAGAGAGCATATAAGTTACCTGGGAGCAAGCGCGCGCGGATATCGGACAATGGTGAAAGACTCATAAATATTTTCGAAAAACGGTTATAGTTTAGGTTTTGAAAATGACATAGTTCTCTATAACCAGTAGCTCTGATACCACTCTGTTACACCCCCATAAAATCACAACGCAGCGGAATACCACTTTGGGGTGCTACTTCATAGTATAAAGTACAAGTTACAGTAAACGACCTCAAAAGAGACGTTAATAAAATGTCACATTCGATTAAAACTTCAGAGTAAATTCAGGTCCCAATAATTTATGTTTTAACAAGATTACAAGATTTCAATCGTGACTCATTTTGTATATTTAAGGAAGAATAGTTATCGAATGTGAAGAAAACCGAGTCCTTTAAGTTTTGATATCCACGCGACTCAAATGCTCCCAATGCTCAGCTAGCAGTATAATAACCTGAGAAAATACATGTGTTAGGATTTATGTTTTCCTAACTTAGTACCGACAGTACAAATAGTTAGTACTGATAGTTATAGTTAGTACCGACAGTACAAAATGTAAGTACTGATCAAATAGTTAGTACTGTTAGTAGAAAATAGTTAGTACCGTTTATAAGATATGTGTGAGATAATCTAGGAAAAGATATGTATGTGATTTGTAAGTCAGTTAGGGTTTATCCTTAGTCTATAAAAGGATTCCTATTGGCATAGTTATATATACGATCTCAAGATATCTCACAGCAAAATCATATCTAGTTAGTTAGTAATCTGTAATCGTTCTAAGCAGATTAATAGAAGTTATTATTCAGTTTTACATTGTTTTTTTAGTACTTGTGTTGAGATTCCGCATCAACATATAGTATTCATAATCAGTGTTTCTGTATAGTCAATTGTATTTATACGTCTTGGCTATCATCCTTAATAGGCTGCAGTGATCTATTCGTCAGGGACTCACAAGTGGTATCAGAGCCTGTGAGAAACTCTGAATAAAAAGAACAATCAAATCAAACTCTCATACTACAAAACTAAACATGTCTGCATCATCATCACAAGATGAAATTCCACCACCACCACCACCACCACCTCCACCATCATCACAAACACCAACCCAACAAACTCCTCATACAGTTTCAACCCAATCATGCTTGCCTTATTTCAAAAAGGGAGGAGAGAATATGCTATCTGGGCTATGAAGATGGGGCACTATTTGGCCATACAGAATATCAATCTGTGGGATTATACAAAAATAAGGGAAAGTGGTCTTGTATCAATCACTACAGTTACATAGGACAAAATAAGGTTTTAGCCTCCTTAGAACTGCTGACGAGGATTGTAGCCAAGAGGGAATAAGAAGAGAAAAAGCAAAGGGACCACCTTGCTTATGGCCCTACCAAAAGATCATTTGCTTATTCCATAAGATGACTGATGCAAAAAGAGAAGTGAGATGCCATCAAATCAAGATTTGGTGGAAAGGAGAATCATGAAGATGCAAAAGTATATCTTGAAGCAACAGTTTGAAGGATTCTTTGCATCCAACACAGAAGGGCTTCACAAAGGCTATGACAGGTTCCAAAGTCTCCTAAGTCAGTTAGAGATTCACGGAGCAGGTGTATCCATAGAGGATGCAAATCAAAAATTTCTAAGATCTTTACCTTCTGCATGGTCACAAGTTTCCTTGATAATGAGGACTAAACCAGGGGTGGACAGTCTAAGTTTTGATGATTTGTACAACAATCTAAGAGTCTTTGAGAGTGATATAAAAGGCTCTATTGCATCATTCTCAAGCCCGCAAAATGTAGCTTTTGTCTCTGAGAACACCAGCAGTACTAATGAAGTTAGTACCGCTTATAGTGTTCCCAATCTTTCTGGCCAAAACTCAAAGTCTGAACAAACTTCATCATATATTACGTGCTAATTCAATCAAGTTGCCCTCAATGATCATGAGGACTTGGAACAGCTTGTGAACAAGGACTTGAAGGAAATGGACTTTCTTAATAGTGGCAAGTCGGCCATGTTCTCAATGAGAATGAAATGTTTACAAAAAAGACTTGTAGAAAAGAAAGCTTACAATTTCGATGCAAAAGAAACTGTTAGAGGTTGTGATAAAACCAAAAGGGGTGAATGTACAATTGCCACAAACCATGACATTTTGCTAGAGAAGGAGAGTGTAGATTGGATGAGGAATCAAAGATAACAGGAGGAGAGAGAGATGCATTGGAAATTGGGAAATAAGGATGGGAGCAGGAACAGGACAGAAGGAGGATTCTAAGCATTTGTGACAATTGTGGAGAAAGGTGTGGATTGGAACCAAATCATTCGAAGATAAGATATTGCTTTTGATGGATTGCAACAGTTCAGACTCAGATTACAAAGTAAATGTCATGTTCAAATTAGTTGTTAAAGAGTCTTATGCTTATATCTTTAAAAAACTATATGATGCTCTGATGTGAGAACAAAATCTTAGTGATGCAAGCATAGAAATAAAGGATATTAATCAAGGTCTTTAAGAAAGTTGAAGCACAATTAGTTGCTCATCAACAAGGACAACTTTGGTATGAACAAAAGATAAAGTTTATGAAAATAGACTTAGATGATAAAACAGATGTTCTCACATACCATAAGAAATTATTAGCAGAAGCTCAAAAAGAAAAAGAAGATTTAAAGGCTAAAGTAGAAAAATGGCATAATTCTTCTAAGAATCTTAGTAAACTGCTAAATACCCAAATGAGTGCTAATGATAAGTTTGGGCTTGGGTATGGGGATCACAGATATGATGGTATTTTGAGTTATGAAAATGAAGTGTTGCAGAGTGTTTTTATGAATAAAGAGAGTGAGATAGAAAACCAACCTTTGTATGATAGGTTTGTTACAAAGCCGAGGAATCATGCCTGTACCCCCCCACCCATGACAGAGGAAAATTACATGCATTCAGGTCCCTGATGTAGAAGTAGATGATTCTAAGTTTACATATGGTCCAAAACAGACTCAACCTAATGAATCTGAATCACAATCAAGTGAATTTGATACCTGTGAATCTAACATTAGTGTAGAACCCTCTAAATTAGTGTCTGAACCAGTTGTTAATGAGTCTAATGTAGAATGTCAACCTAAGGTTTGGTCTGATGCTCCTATCATTGAGGAGTATGAATTAGATAGTGATGATGAGTGTGTGTCTATTCCAATAAAACAACAAGAAACACCTAGTTTTGCTAACAAGTAAGTAAAAACTCCTAGGGAAAATGTTAAGAGTCAGTTCACACATATTCAAAAACCTAAAGTTGACAAGAAAGATTTGGGGCATGGGTTTACTGTAAGAGCATGTTTTGTTTGTGGTAGTCTCAATCATTTAATTAGAGATTGTGATTTCCATGAGAAGAGGATGGCCCATTGTGAATAGAGTTAAACCGGCAAATGTTTTTTACAAAACTCATTCAACATCCTCAAGACCTTTCAAAAGGCCAACAGAACTTAGAACAGATTTTACAAAACAAAAAGTTAATACTGCTAAGGTAATGCTGTTTGTCTGTTGGGGGGAAGAAAAAGGGAAATCTGCTTGTTAAGCACCTAGTAGCGTTGTAATTGGAGACCACAAAGATACCATGGTGGATCCAAATACAATGGTGGATTCAGTCTTGGAAAATGTTACACTTTCAATGATCCTTTAGGCAGACTCAAGCCCAAACAGGCTTGGGTCCCTAAGAGAAACTAATCTCTTTCTTTTAAATGTGCATGATTGTCCACATAGAGCTCTAAAGAATAAAGGAATTGTTGATAGTGGATGTTCCAGGCACATGACAGGGAACAAGGCCTACCTTGCTGAATTTCAGGTTTAATGGTGGCCCTGTTGTTTTGGGGGTAAGTTGAGGATTATTTATATCACTGGTCGTAAAGGGAAAATTAAATCGGGGTTGGTAAGTTAGATATGAGGAGTATGGCTTTGTAAAAGAACTTCAGCTTTTTCAATCTCTTTTTTGTGTCACAAATTTGTGAAATAAAAGAACAAGGTTCTGTTTACTGACTCTGATGTTTGTTTTGTTTCTGAGTTTAAGTTACTGATGGAAAATATGTATTTACTTTAAAATCTAGACAAAAACAACTGTACAATAGTTTCAATTTAGAGAACAATTGTGTAACACCCCAAAAATGAATCGAAGAGGAAATATGTCTGGGAGCGTTACTTCATAATACAACAGAACAAGATACAAGAGACGACCTCTAAATGTGGTCGTTTTGTAAGACAATCTCGTTGATTTTTGAAATATTTTAAATAGTTGTTCCATAATTGCAATCACCATGAAAAACTTGAATGTAAAGTCTCCAATTGCACATCGAATTATCCAAGCATCTATTAACCTGGAGAAAACATGCTTAAAAAGTCGTCATAATTCTTTAAAGTTGGGTGAGTTCATGGTTTATGTTATATATATAACGTTAGTTCTAATAAAGTGTGTTATGCCCATGTATATTACACTATCAATATAAAAAAACGCTTTAGTGTACTACTGTCTCCCTACAGTATATAAAATTAATTGTGTTGACCCATTTAAATCCTTAAATGTCCTTCCAAAATGTTAGTATGATTTTTTAGGAAATCTATTAGCTGTAAAAATATGCAAGACATTTTCTATCCCCAAATAGTCCCAAAATGTACGTATCATAAGTTGGGTCACAAATATCCAAAGTATTGTATTTCACTTTATTTCAAGTGTGTATTAAAACCATGATTACCAGTACTCTAAGTTCGTGAACTGTGACGATAGACTTGTATGTATGCCACTTTATTCAAGGCACAGTAAGAGTGTACCCATCGTAGGTGTTCCCTCCAAGAACACCCGGGCATTAATGAAAATAATATGTACCCATCATGGGTGTTCCCTCCAAGAACACCCGGGCAGTAGTAAAAATAATATGTTCCCCTCATGGGTGTTCCCTCCAAGAACACCCGGGCAGTAATGATTGTTGGCCCCGCAGGCGCCAATCCAATCGTAATCCGACATGGTATAACGTTCGTTCCCAGTGAAAACTTAGTCACCGTACGAGGGATTGTTCAATCCAAATAGATCTATTTCATAACATTCGCGCTCACCCTCCAAGTGATTTACAGTTCATGCAACCTAAGCTAATCCGTAATCATAAAAGTATAGTATGCGTTTACGTTCAAAAATTAACACTAAGTATTGTATTCCTGCGAGGTTATATAAATGAGTATGTAAACCAAACAGGTAATCAACCATGTAAATGCATTTAGAAACAAGCATGTCCTCACCCCAAAAATATATGTAAAACCAGTAAAACATGAGGCTATGAACTCACCTTGATGTTGTAGAACGATTGACAGATAGGCATCTAATATGCACAACACAACGGAAGACGAAACGGCTTGATCCGAGAAGTTGCCGTTTATCTTAACGGTTAAATCCCACTAGTTTAGGATAATGAATTTAGTTACCCAATGGATGATTAAATCAACGCGACCCGTTGATAAAGATCTAGGTTCCGAGTGGCAGTTTGGTTTGGTGGTTGGTTTGGTAAAATAACTCAAAAGTATATAATTCATATGGTGGATTATATAACAAAGTATGTAATATATTCCATATATATTACCTTGAAAGATGAACAATTATATAATTCATATGGTGAATTATATAATAACGACCAGGGATAATTTAAAAGATTAATTTGAAGGCTTAGTATACCTTGCAAGTATTTTATAATAGCGTGGGAGTTAATAATTAAAAACTAAATGGTTGGACACGTTTTCGAAGGATCGGCCACATTTATTAAATAACAATAGAGTTTCTTTATAAGAAAATCGTACGTTTTAAAGTTACCAATTAAGTAAACGGTGTTTCTAAAGTCCGTACCAAAGGTATGACTTTTTTTTATAGTAGGATTTATAAAACAACATTTATAAATTTAATATTTCTGTTTGGTGTCGAGTTATTATGAAACTTTAGTTTTAAAACAACTTTAAATTATAAACTTAGTCCATTTTATCGTCTTCAAGACGATATAGTGTTGCATCTAAAAATCAATAAAGTATATACATTTTTAGAAATTTCGCCATGACCCTTTTCGTTTATGTGACATTTCCCTTCTTTACAAAAACTCAACGTTTCCCCTTCTCAATCTAATATAATCTTCGATTTTTTAAAACATCGCATGTTTTAATAAGTACATATTTTAACAAAAGTTAATAACTAACTAAACAATATAAGCAAAGGAAAACCCTATGTGGGTTTTTGTACCAAACACAACGAAAAGCTGTTTAGTAAACAGCCAAAACCAAACACTACCTTTATGGTGTTAACTGCCAATCAAAAGTCCCCGATCGCGCCTGCTGTCCCAAAACACCCTAGTTTAGGGTTTCCCTGCTTCCCAAACACCCTTTTGGGTGTTTCGCTCACCCCAATCACTTTTGTATGGAGTTCGGCACAACCAACGTTCCCCTATGGAGTTTCTGGCAAAACTAAAAATAACCCAATAGCATCCTTTCGGTGTTGGGCAGCCAACCAAACGCACCCCTTGTGCGATTCTGCCAAACCAAACACCCCTACTTGGTGTTATCCCTTAAACCAAACAGCCCCCTTGTGGGCTGTTTTAATACCAAACGCCCCTTTGTTGGCTGTCACAGCCAAACGCACCCTACTCGCGTGACACAAACCAACCAGCCCTTTTCCACCCGGTTGTCCCGAGCCATACTCGACTCCCCGGCTGTTTGGCAGCCTACCAAACGCACCCCGTGCGGCGGCTGCCCCAACCAACGCACCCTACACGGTGTCACCACAACCATACACCCCCTTTTTGACTTCGACAACCAACCCCGATAATTTCTTTTGTTGCAAACCAAACCAAATTAAATCAAAACCAAACCCGACACACCCGGGGGTTGTCCCCGGCTGTCCCAACAGCCAACCCGTCACATCCCCGTTGTCCCGACCCAACCCGACACATCCCCTTGGTTGTTAATAAACCAAACGCACCCTTTTTGATGATACCACCAACCCGACGCCCTTCGGGGTTGTTAACCCCCAACCAAGCGCACCCGGTGTGTGTTAATCCACAACCCGACGCACTCTTTGGTGCTTACCACCAACCGGACGCACCCTAAATGATTATAGTAACCCAAACAAAACGCACCATGGTGGTGGTTTTAAACCCGGACGAAGGTGATGGGTGGTGTTTGGATTTGCGTCGGTTGGTGGTGTCGTTTATGATGATGGTGTCAGATGATGATGATGGCGGGTGGCCGTGGCGACAGCGGGTGGGGTTGCGGGTAGGCGATGTGGAGTCGTGTGAGGTAGTGGGTCCAGTAGACCGGGTCGTGAGAGGACCATTTTTGGTTTTGATCAGAAAATCCCGCCGGAAAAGTTTTCCGGCGGCGGTGGTGGTGGCCGGCGGTGGTTGAGGGTGGCCGGCGGTGGGGGAAGGTGGGGAGAGGGGAGAGAGTTATTATGAGAGTGTGTGTGTTTATATAAAAGATGGAATGAAAAGATATATATATATATATATATATATATATATATATATATATATATATATATATAAATTATATATATATTAAAACTTTATATCAAAAGTGGCAAGTTAACATAGTTTAGGGTCTAAAGTGTAACTTCTTTATTATAGTTTTGGTAAAAACGGTTCGGGACTCGTTTGAACGACTTAACGGACGATTCAACTCTCGAAACTTGCGCCATTGTTTTTCAAATCATTTTTCCGATAAAAATGAGTATTCGCTTGATAATATTTCATAAATATTTTATAACATTTAATAAAATATCTGTTATTCATTTTATGAACCGGTTTCGCTTCGTCCGAAATAAAAATGGATTTCAACTCGAATATTCGCGTTTTCAAAAACGCTTTTAATTAAAATGCTAAGTATTTTATTAAATATTTTATTTAATAAAACGTGATAATTAAATATAATTTAATTATTTTCCCGCTTCTAAATCTTGCGAGGGCATTTCAGTCACCTTCTGACTGTTTTCGGGTCTCGGTCAAAACTGAAAAGTTGTCAGGAATATCGTTCCACATCAATTTGCTTTAGAGTCCGAGTCGTGAAAACGTGATTTAGATGGTCGTTCTTATAAGTCAAGCCAGACCCTAAAAGTCAAAGGGTAAAATCGTCATTCGAAATTTCGAAAATTCTCGGATGTTACAGTACCTACCCCTTAAAGAAATCTCGTCCCGAGATTAAATTGGTGTTATCCGATTGTGTGACCAAGGAAAGACTTAAGGTTAACTAAACTCGTCCTAAACAAGACGCTGAAAATTTTATTCAGCAAAATTTAGTTTTTCGACACTTCTTAATATCTGTAAATTTTGGCTAGGTTTGACCAGGATATCCAATCCATTAGAATATGTATCTTAGGGAAACATCGTTTCAAGGTTTATAATTGGTATAAATGCTTTATGAAGAAAGCCTCTTAATAGTGAACACACCAAAGGAGAATGTGTAGTCGCGTGGTTATGTCTTATGGCAGAGTCTCGTTTCTGCTATCTGTAATGTCCAATGATTCACATCAACGTGGCTTATGGATGTAAGTACCCAACTTACTTGGCAATACTTAATTAGTATCATGACTTAAATTGGTGTACTATTTGTCTGCAATGAGTAATTCAACTGAATACTATATCGACATATGCTTATCTTGTTTAAGGTGGGTGATTCGTGGTATAGCACACACTTATATAGCAACCCTAATACAGATCCTGACCGAATGCCCTTGACCAAGGCAAAAGGTCAAATTCCACAAAAGGATAAAATACACAAGAAAGAATCAATTATAAAAAGATTCCGGAAGAGATATTCCCGGGTCGTATGTCCCAACGAGGCTGCAATTGAAAGTAATCCTGGTTTGATGAGAAATTGACTGATGGAGAATATATGATGGAAACACTGATATAATTACAACTAAAATTAATTAAATAAAAC
>BQNB010075141.1:0-31567 GCA_026074375.1 Tanacetum coccineum | reverse complement strand
TCGCCATTATTTTTTGTGTCAATGTACCGTAGAAAACGTGATCTCCATTGTGAATATCTTCCTGGTCCAAGCATTGGAGGATGATCTTTTGACCCAGCTGCCATGATATTAGTGTGCATTTGACTATCTGTTGAGGATGTACTGACTGAAGTAGACATGATGAATGAATGGCTATTAACTATGAAGTGTGAAAGTTGTTGGATCTTAAGTGGATGTGATGTGATTGAAGTTGTTGTTATGTGTGCAATTCACGTTCACGGGATTTTACATGTCTATGATTAAAACCGATAAATGATTTAACGGGATTTTACAAAATCAATAGAAAACCGTGAATGAATAATCGATTGTTGTTGAGGTTTGTTTCTTGTATGATTTACGCAGTTTAAGTCCTTGTTGATGATTTTGGTTTTGGCTTATGGTTTGATGATTTGTTTGGAATTCGGCGCTGTTGGATTATGAAAAAATAAATTTTACCCTATTACCAAAATCTAAATTTGGTGTAAAAATAAGCTAAAAAGGCTATAGAAAAAATTATATTTTACTTAATTTTTTCCCGCCAAAAAGTGTCACTCAAAAAAGGGTGTCTTCTGGATACTCTTTTTTTTAACAAACCGCCGCCTATAGATGACTAACTCGCCGCCTATTTATATAATCAAACCACTGCCTATGATTGCAAACCGCCGCCAATAAAATATAGCGAACCGCCGTTGAAACTGAGTAACTCGCCGGCAATAAAATAAAGCAAACCGCAGCCAGCTTGTAACTCGCCTCCTAAGCAAACCGCCGTGTGTTTTTAATTTGGGCAGAATAACGTTTGATTTTACTCAATATTATAATCAAGTCGCCGTGTACCTGCTCAACTCGCCACCTAAAAGGCAACTCGCCACAAGAATGGCAAACCGCCGGCTGATAAATATTATTATTATACTCAACTCGCCATTGACCAAGTCAAACCGCCGTGACACTATTCCTTAAATCAAGGATCTTGTCCCCTAACCTGTCAACTCGCCACCTAGAACAATGATATAATATGCAAACCTCCACCAAGAACACTAGAACGAATTTTGCCAAAATCAATCCATATGAACTTTTTAACCACGAAATAAGCTAGAACTATGCAATACTAAGAAGATATATGAAGATTAAGCTTCCTATAACATGTATTTCTTCTTGGATCGTCACAAATGAAGCAACTCTCCACGAAGAACACCTTACTTTGTTTGCTTATAATTCGAGCTAGGAGCTTGTTTAACACACGAAATTTGAAGCACTCTTACCTTTTGATGTGTAGAACAAGTGAAGATCAAGATTAACAAACCATTAGACCCAAAAAAAAATTGAGCCGTGGGTATTTTTTCACAAAATAAGCCACGAATTTGAGCTTATTTAACCACACAAATCAGACACGAATCCACCCTTTGCTCTGATGCCAATTGTAGGATCCCATTTAACACTTCATAACACGAATCAATCACGGATCAAGAACTAGAAATGAGAAAGAGAGGTGAGTTGTTCTAGAGAGAGAAAGAAGAGAGAGAGAGAGAGATGAGAGAATATAGGAAAAGGAATTAATTTAGAAAATGAACAACTAACTCTTTTCTAAATAGAAAAGAGTTTATATACCCCGTCGCGTTAAATGACGCGTGGGATATTTAACTAGGACCCGGGCTCGGGTTTTGCTTGGGATTAAACCCGAAACATATACAATATTAGATTAACTATCGAGCCCGATTCCCGATATTATACTATTACAACATTAACTAATTGATTGACCGAGACTTAAATACATAATGAACGAACTTCATGTTCGACTCAATATTTTAAGGCTAACAGTCTTAGTATTGACGTGAACCCCATTTGCTCAATACATGACGCTAGTTATCTTTTATGTTTGTGTATTTTTATGACACCTCGTGTCTATACCTTGGTTTCTTTATGCATTGTAGTTCTCTATATTGACACCATTGTGTTGTGATGATATCCATTCTCGTTACGCCTCGCGTTTCCGCCTTGGCGGGGTGTGACACTTCTTCTGTTCGAGTATTCTAACTTTACTAGAAAGTCACATATCGCTACATGGGATGATCTCGCCTTCAAACTCATTATTCTCGGGTGGAACGTGAAGCATAGTATTTTGTAAAACGTTGATCCATGGTTGAAATTCAAAATAGCACACTCACTTAAGATATAATAAATGTCGGGAGTAAAAAGTTCACAAGTTGCAAATATGAGTAGTGTTAGCATCTTTACTGATATTTAGCTGTGATTTCGTTTTAAGCTTGGTTTGGAGCAAGTGAAAAGTCAGGGACGATGAATTTATCCTTTTTGGGGCATTCTCGGATCGAAATGCATCTTGTTCTATGATCCCTAATGGTTATGAAAATAACAAAAGTCGAAATATTCTTAGTCTACTCTAAAAAATGATGAAAAAGTTTTAAAAATGGGAAAATAGGGTGTTTTATAACTTGTGATTTCTAAACTCTCTCCATAAAAATCTTTGCTACTTTTCAAAGATTTAGTTTGGGGAATTTTGAGGTATTTGGTTATAGAGCATATAATATTGCGTGAGGACACGCAATCGCTTAGTTTGGGGAATTTTGATACGTATGAAAACACATTAGTTTTATATCAAAAATGGCTAAATAGATAAAAATTGTACTTAAATGCTTGTATATTGCTTGTTTTGTCTTTGTGATTGTGTAGGTACGGATATTGCAAAAAGAACGGATAAAGAGTGTACAAGAGCCGAGAGAATGCTATCAAGGTCATCAATAGTCAACTCTAGTCAACCCTTGGTCAACCAAAGTCAACTCACTAAATGACAAAACTCAAAAATTCCCAAAACAGCCCTCATTGTTAAACATATTTCACAAAATACCCTAAAAGCCCTAACACCGTTATATAAAGGGATAACGGTCGTTATCTCAAATATTTACCCAAATCATATAAACATCACCGGCCCAATTCGGGAAATGTTGTTGTTACTGTTCATCGTCGTCTCCAGCAATTACCTCACCTCTAATCAAAGGGTAAATCTCAATTGACGTGGCCAAAAGAAGATTCCAAGTGCCAAGCTTACAGCTCAGCAAAGAAACGTCATTGAAAGGCTTTCATTGGTCCAAGCCAACAAAGAAGGATACACGTGGATGCAAGGAAACACAATTGGAAGGAGTATTTTACACTAAAACCTTTGTTAAAGAAGCACAAGAGGATCAAACCACGGATTGCCACGCTGGCAATCCGTGTGCTCACTTAATGATCTAACGGTGATGATTGAGGGATCAATGATTGCAATGATTGAAAGGTTCAGATTACAAGGAGCGTCTAACAGATTGAAGACCTAGAAACTTCTCACTCCTGCTATAAATAAAAGAGCTCATCACTTACAGCAAGATATCTAGGAGTAGTTATAAAGTAGCTTATGTAATTTCAAAGTTTTTTTTAGCTTATTGTAATCTCAATATCAAAGTTTTGTACTCAATTTTCAGTTAATGAAATCATAGTTCACTTTCTTTTTCATAATCTGTTTTACTTAAAAGCTCTTATTTCCAAATGCGTTTGTTTATTGTTACATAAGCTCTCATAAGCTCATCTCAAGCTCTCTAAGTCTCTAAGCTTAGATTAGAGCTTAAATTTATCAATAATCTACTTAAAATTTAATACCTAAAGCTTAATATGGACTTGGTTGCTATTGGATGATAAGCTTAACCTGGAAGAGCTTATAGGACTTTACTAGCTTGTCTTCTAGACAAGCTAGAGCTGTTGAGAAGCTCCTTGAGCATATTTGCCTTGTTTATGCAAAGGCTTATGTAAGTTCACTTTAAATTTCAAGTTTTAGCTTAAATTCTGGCATTAGCTTATTGTCAGCTTAATCTCTGCTTGTTTGTACTTATAATTGTCTTTTACATCTTATTAGTTAAAGTTTGAGTATCTGTTTTTAAGTTTTATAGCTTAGATCTTAGTTTTTCAAATTTTGTCTTATAAATCATTAAAAATCCAAAAATATTTAGCATAGCTTTAATTCTGTCATTTTGATCTTGTTTGAATGTTCTTAGTTGTTAATTAGCTTATAATTTAGTTGATTAATATCTGGTAATTGAGTATTGTTCATAGAATTTCATTTTCAAAAGCTAAAATGGATTTGATAAGGTTTAAGGGAGTGTTTGGCACAACAGCACTAACCAAAAGTTAGTGTTGTTTGTGTACTTTTTAGTGCCTAATCTGAATTTGATTTTCATTTTTGGGTATAATTAGTTAGGATTCTAGGTTGTTTTAAGTTTGAGATCAAGTTTTCATAGGAATTCTAGCTTAAAATTTGAATATGTGGTCTTATAGGTCAGTCATAGTAGATTTTTAGCTTAACTGGTTTCTAGCTATTATTTTTGCTTTCATTGTTCTTAGTTTGGTGTTCTTAGAGTGTCCAAATAAGTTTTCTAAGTCTGCATTTAATAGTTTTAAGGTATGGGTCAATTTGGTTAAAACTGCATAAATAGGTAATTTAGGAAAAAGTAGCTTTTTCAAGTTCAATTTTTATAGAGTAAAAGTAGTTCTTAGATTTTGATTTTCAGCATTCAAATAAGTCTAGGGTCATATTTCATCTGTTTTTATTTAGTTTTCAAAAAGTAGCTTATTTGCTTATCTGTTTTTAAGCTCAAAATTAAGCATTTTTCATTTTCTAACCAAACCAAAACTCAGCTTGTTCTGAGCAATCTGTCTGTTTTCAAGTAGCTTTTTCAATGAGCATTTGTTCTCCAAAATACTTTTCAAAAGCATTTTTAAGTAGTCTTTAGGATAAGCTCTAAGTAGGTATAAGATGTTTTGCTTAAAGTTCTATTTAGTTAACTTAAATTTCAGCTCAAAGTTGCCTCAAAGGGCTGTTTGGTTTAAAATTCTCTATAAGTGCTTATTTCAATTTTCAGTTCATTGCTTATTTCCTTGTGTTTATTTCATTTTCAGTTTAGCTCATTAGTATATTAATAGCTTATTTTTACATTAGTAAAGCTTATTTTAGCCTTTTGAGTCATTTAAGTTTTGATAAAAGCCAAAAATAATATAGTTTAAGTGATTTTCTGTCTAAAAAGCTATTTTTCAGCTTGTTTTTCTAGTTTCTACAAAAGTTATTTTTCAAAAGTTTTTAGTTTTTAGTTAATCTACATCTTTGTTCTTTTAGATTTTCAAAAATAAAAAAAGCAAAAGAGTTAGGCCTTGGATTCGAACATGTGTCCTCAACCATCACACATACTCGTCCCACCCTCAACACACACTAACCACTTTGCTTCAATAGCTCATCTGTTATACTTTTGCATTATCTATCTTTTATATACATTTTGAGCACTTTAGTTCAATAAGCTGTTTTACCTTATTACACAGCTTATTCGATAAACTTTGTAACCAAGCTTATTTTTCCTAGGTCTCTCTTAGTTCAAGCTATTTCCTATAATTTTCCAGGATTTTTATATTTTGTTTAGTATTTTTAAACAATTATTTTTATTAAAAACTTTAAAAAATCATAAAAAATAGAAAAATAATCAAAAAAATATAATTCTTTTTTAGAAATTTTTTTTTTATCATAAAGTTTCTAGGAAAAATAGTTTTGCTTTCGTAGGGTTTAATTTGCAAAATTTCATTTCTTAAAGAACGGGATTCGTTCCCGTTCACGTTTTTCGTGTTTTTAAGCTCATTTCAATTCCGTTTTTGTTTTAGTTTTCTTTAAACTTACTTTTTAGTCAATTAGAGTCTATTAAAAGAGAATAATTCATTTTAGGTTTAATTTTGGAAATTTAGGGTTTTTTTATCACTATTTAGGGTTCCTATTTTGCGTTTTTAGTAAAAGTTTAATTTCCCGTTATTAAAGTTAGTTTTAATTGTCCTTTAATTTGTTCACTTTTAGGATTTTAGAAAACAAATCATCTTCGAACCAATTCAAATCATTGTCCAAACAACAAACGTGATCTCAATTTCATAAATCTTCGAGGAATACGACCCGGTAATCACTTACCGGTAAATATACGTATTATTATATATAATTGTGAGAATTTTCCTTTCTTCCTTTGTCCTCAAGGGTAGTTTGGTAATTTTCTATGCTTATATCATTATACGTGTATAGATTATTACAAATCAAGTTTTTGGCGCCGTTGCCGGGGATTTGTGATTAAGATTCTTTCGTTTGAAGTTTGTCGATCGTGATTTGGAGAATCTTTCATCCACGAAAGTTACACTTTTAAGAAAATCAAAAATAAAAAAAATAAATTAAAAACATAAAAAGTAAAAAAATATTTTTTTCTTTTTAGTATAAGTAGAAGATTAAAAAACAAAACGACAAGAATATTTGCTCTTCCGGATTTTTCGAGTTAATTTGTGAATATAAAAATTTACAAAGTTGGTAAAAGAACACCAACAAATAATACCTTCAATTGAGGTATTATCCATCAATAAGTTCCCAACTCGAATAAAAGATTTAAAAACTTACCATTTGTGTCACTTACGAAATACGGCTCACCTTAAAAAGTAAAATTTTTAAGAGCTACCGTGAAGTAAGTTTGATTATTTGGTTCAAGTTGTCTATCTCGTTGTCCGTTAAAATAGATTGTGAATAAACTTTTGAAAAAACCAAAAAAAAATTTCTTTCTATTTTCTTTAAATAGTGCATGCGCACTAGACGTTCCAATTATCCTAATAATTCAAACGTCACAATTCCAAGACTTCGGAGAAGACAAGTTTCTAACATAGTCGAACCTGAGATTCGTACTATCGTTGCACCAATGGCGGAACGTACGATGGAAGAGCTACTCTGGGCACCCACGGAAGGGTACAGAGAAGCTATTGTTTTACCAAAAATTAATGCGGATCATTTTGAGATTAAGACAAATTTGCTTCAATTGGTTCAAGCGAACCCGTTTTACGGTCGTGAGAGTGAAAATCCTCATGCTCATATTAATAGTTTCAAAAGGATTACCTCGACTTTACGATTTAGGAATGTGCCTAACGATGTGATTAAGCAATTGATGTTTCCATATTCGCTTGAGGGGGCTGCTAAAACTTGGTACGCGAAAGAACCACCAAATTCGATCTTGACTTGGGAGGATCTCGTTACCAAATTTGTGAATCAATTTTTCCCTCCTTCGAAAACCACTCACTTAAAGAATGAAATTTCTCGATTTACACAAAAATTTGAGGAAACTTTTAGTGAAGCGTGGGAACGATTTAAGGAGTTGCTTAGAGCTTGTCCTCATCACGGATTTACGGAGTTAACTCAAGTTGATACCTTTTATAACGATTTAAACGAGAATGAACAAGACTCCTTAAATGTCGAACAAACTCCTTAAATGTCCGCGATCGGGTGGAAATCTTTTGAGTAAAACGACTAAGAGCTTTAAACACAATTAAGAATAAATCAAAAGTTTCGTTATTCCACGAAATAGATCAAATGCTTCTAGGATGAATGCTACTTCTAGTAAAACGGATGAGAGACTTGATAAGCTTGCGGATCAACTTTTGACCTTAGTCGAGATTGTTTCTAAAAAAGTTGTCACTCCCGCTCCGGTTAAAGCGGTTGAGGAAACTTGCGTTACTTGTGGTGGTGCCCATTCTTGGTATAATTGTCCGGCTACCGATAACAATCTGGCTAGTGTTTCTGCGACTACAGGTACTTATAATCAAGTTAACCCTCCAAACCGTGTTAGTAATCAAATGGCACCACCAGGTTTTGTTCTGGTGCAAAACAATGGTCAAAATAGGTTTAATCAGAATCAAGTTCAAGGGAATAATTTTCGAGGAAATAATTTTCATGGAAATCAAGGTTTTCAAGCTCAAAATAATCATGATCCAAATTTTCAAAACCAAGGATTTCAAAACCAACCGTTTCAAGTGCGTAATAATCAAGTTCAACAAGAGATTTCAAATGATTTTTCAAATTACAAGAGGAATAACGATCAGATGTTGAGAAACATGCAAAATCAAATCTATTCGTTGAAAGGAGACCTTAAGAATGAAATTCAAAACACGATAAAATCTCAACAAGCCGTCATGATGAATCAACAAACTACCTTTCAAAATAATTTGCAAAACATGATTTATGGATTGTTTCAAAACCAAGCCTCGACTTCGGGTAATCTTCTGAGTAATACCATTCCAAACCCGAAGGGTGAGATGAAAGCAATCACTACTCGAAGTGGTGTTGCTTACAAGGGACCCTCAATTCCTACTAATCCTTCTCCTAAAAAGGTAGTGGAACGAGAAACCTAGAAGACAACAGATAAAGAACAAACAAATTTCCAAGGAAGTACCGCTCAAATCCCACCTCCGGTTATCCTCATTTCTATTCCGGAACCCGATGTTCCGAAAAGTTTGCCTAAAACCACTCCTATTCCGGAATCCGATATTCTGAAGATTTTACCTAAGTCAAATATTCCATATCCTTCACGACGAGATGATCAAAAGTCCCGTGACAAAGCTTCGAATCAAATGGAGAAGATCTTCCAAATCTTTCAAGATTTGCGCTTCGACATTAGTTTCGCGGATGCTTTACTTTTGATGCCAAGATTTGCTCCTACGATTAAAAGTTTGCTTATGAATAAGAAAAAGTTGCTTGAGTTAGCTAAGATACCGTTGAACGATAATTGCTCGGCAATGCTCCTAAAAAGATTCTCGAAAAGCTTGGAGATCCAGACAAGTTTCTTATTCCATGTAATTTCCCAAGAATGAATGTATGTCACGCCTTGGCCGATCTTGGGGCGAGCATAAATCTTATGCCACTTTATATTTGGAAAAAGCTTTCTTTACCTGATCTTACACCAACTCGGATGACTTTAGAGTTAGCAGACCGATCGATTACTCGTCCTAAAGGAGTCGCCGAATATATTTTTATCAAAGTTGGGAATTTCCATTTTCCTACCGACTTTGTTGTTGTTGATTTTGAAGCCGATCCTCGAGTTCCTCTTATACTTGGGAGATCATTTTTGAGAACCAGCCATGCTTTTATTGATGTATACGAAGGAGAGCTTGTTTTGAGGGACAGATATGAACAAATAACTTTTCATGTCAATGGCACGTCAAAACATCCTCAAAAGCATATAAACGAGTCAATTAAAATGGTTAATGACACATGCAAGGATAGTTTTAAAAGGTTTATCGACGAACCTGCTCTAGTTTACTCACCTCTACCGGAAGATGTCAACGATGAAAAAGAAAAGCAGGAAGTGAAGAATCTCGCAGAGCCGACAGCTAAACGTCAAAATCGTATGACACCTTGAGAATTTTAGAGTTATTTGCAAGGAGAGCGTTTTCCATTCAAACAAAACACCTCAAGTTTCTTCG
The DNA here is from genome assembly GCA_026074375.1 of Tanacetum coccineum. NCBI lineage: Eukaryota > Viridiplantae > Streptophyta > Magnoliopsida > Asterales > Asteraceae > Tanacetum > Tanacetum coccineum. The sequence goes on along the minus strand of BQNB010075141.1, from coordinate 22,252 downwards.
GTTTTTACAATCACATCCACCTTACCGTCTATTGAGCCCAAAGATTCTCTCATAATGAGGGACGAACACCTTAGTACTTTTAGTGCTAAGGAAATTGTCCCAATCCCAAGAGAATCTGAGGATACATCCAGGAGATGACATTGAGTTTCTTCTTCACCATGATCCGTCTACTCCTATGAAAAGCGTTGCTTTTATTCTTAAGGGATTCATCGATGATCCACTTTTTAAAGAGAATGATGATTTATTTGATTTGGAATGTAAAATGAATGATTGGAAAAGAATTTTGTACAATGCTCCAATTGATGAGGCTGAATGTTTTGATCCAGGAGGCGATAATGATGAGATCGATGCTTTTCTAGCTATCGAAGTTCCTACGTATATTGAGGAAGGATATTATGACTCGGATGGAGACGTATTATATCTTAAAAGTTTGCTTAATGATGATAACACCCATAATTTCTCTTCTGAAGTATTTTTTGATCATGAACCACAACAAATTAGGAATGAACCAGAGAATGAATCTTTGATAAAATTTTCTCCCAATAGTGATCCTCTTCACCATGAGTTCACCGGTGAACTTATCACGATTCCTCCAGGAATTGTTAGAGAGCACGAGGATTATATCAATCGAATGTCGTTGCTATGCGGAAATTCATCTTCCCGGTCATCGAAAAATTCTCATACAATCATCGAATCTCTTACCTCATCTACTACTCTCATTGAGGAGAGTGACTCTAATAGGGAAGATATCGATATATTTTTCGGACCAAATGATTCGATACCACCAGGTATTGAAAGTGATTTTGACTCGGAAGAGGATATTATTGACAACTTGCTAAACGATGATCCTATACCCGAATATGAACGTTTAACCTTCGACATGGAACCCGATGTGCCAGTGATAAACAATGTTAATGAGCTTAATGAAGATGAATATTTTGACCCAGGGGGAGGTGAGATTAATGTTGAAGTTGATAATTCCTTCACATTTGTCACTCAGACTTTTCTTCCGTGTCTTACTTACCCTGAGGTTTCTCCTTTACTTTCCTCACCCAAGAATGAGGACACCATTTTTGACCCCGGCATCTCCACTTAGAGCCGGTGGCATCTTATCAGGATGGAACTTTCATGAGCTTAAATGTTTATCCAAACATTAATGAAAGCCCAATTGAGATTTTCTCTTCCACACTCTCTCCAAGGACGAATAAATTCGGGGATCGAGTCAAGCTATGTGACTCGGTTACCAAAAATAAAGCGCTTCGTGGGAGGCACCCCATGCTTATCTATTTTCTATTTTCTTTCTTATTTCTATTGTGATGTGAGGAGACTTGTACTCGTCCGATTCTTGTTATTTGTACTTGTGATTGTTTGCAGGATTGATCCAGAATTTTCTGAAGACTCTCGTGTTCGGTGTTTTGTCCCGGTCCACTCGAGCTTCCTAGCCTTTGCTTGCCATTAGTTTAGGGAAACCCGATATCCTAAAGATTATTATCGACTAACATTTATCTTTTAGCACACTTAATAAACGGCTAAAGATTTTTGTGATACTTTCTTCATGTTTGGGTTATGCATTCGACCTTTTTGAGTTCTAGTATGGGGTTTTTTAAGTCTTAGGCTAGGAAACATTAAGGACAATGTTTAATTTTAGTATGGGGTAGTATATCTTCGATATGATCTTACCTACTTTTGCCCGTTGTTCTCACGTACCCCGTTTTCCCACCAAAATTTTCAAAAAAATGAAAAATTTTAAAATTTTCAAAAATAAAATAAGTGTTTTTTCACAATTTTGACTTTCTTGCTGGGTAGAATAAGAGTAGATTTTGACCCGATCTAGCGTGTTGAGTTCTAGCTTGTTCCTTAACTTTTAGGCTAAGCGTTCGCGGAAATTCGCGAAGACCGAAAAATGATAGAGTTAAGTATGAGTAAGATGCTAAACAAGGATTAGTTGGATATCTTAAGAGCTCATGTATGTAATTTGTGACTTTTTCTCCCATAAGCTCTTAACCGGATTAATATACGTACTGTTTTTGGAGATTAAACTTAAATCAACAATTTTTATGTAATATATAGCAAAAATTTTAGTCTTAGTTCAAATTTATACTTGAATTTTTCAAAAAGAAGTCTTTTCATAGTTAAAAATAAATAAATAAATAAAGTACGCATTAGGAATACTTAATTTGGCATACTATATGTATCACAATAATAAATATTTTGCTTATCCCTTAAAGAGCCTTAGGGTATATGGGGTAAGTAAAATCTAATAAGTGAAATAATAAGCCTTATTCATTCCTTAAATCTAATAAGTGAAATAATAAGCCTTATTCATTCCTTAAATCTAATAAGTGAAATAATAAGCCTTATTCATTCCTTAAAGAGCCTTAGGGTATATGGAATGGATATTGTTGCTTAATTTTTGTGTTGTTTGTACCTTAAAGAGCTTTAGGGTATATGGTGCAAATAAGATTGGTCTATTTATGTCTTAAAGAGCCTTAGGGTATATGACATGAATGGTGCCTTGCTTAAGTAACTTAATAAAAGCCAAATTTTGGTCGCCTCGATGTGGACTTTAATCTTGATAACATTTGATCTTTTGAAAAGGGCTAGGAGCTAATTATTGCGTATTTACCATTACGCTTTATTTTCGGAATTAATAAGTATCGAAATAAAAGTCTTAAAGAGCCTTCGGGTATATGACTTAAATAAAATCTTGAGATACAAAATTAGGAATAAGGGAGGAAAAGTAAGTACACAATTAGCTTTTATGAGTAATGTTAGCATCATTACATGTATTTTACAATGATCTTGTTTTTAAGCTTGGCTTGGAGAGGTGAAAATCGGGGACGAATAATTTATCTTTTTAGACACGTTAAGTGCTTTTTGTTCTGTGATCCTAAAAGTTATCAATGAATAATGAAAACAATACATTATGTCACACAAGAATAAATTGTAAGTTGTAAATTATAAAAAAAATCATAAAAATAGAAAAAATCTTTGAAAAATGGGAAAGCGGGGTGTTTTATAACTTGTGACTTCTCAATTCTCCCCATGAATTACTTTACTACTTCTTAAAGGATTAGTTTGGGGAGGTTTTGAGGTATTTGGTTATAGAGCATATAATATTGCGTGAGGACACGCAATCGTTTAGTTTGGGGAATTTTGATATGTGTGAAAACACATATCCGTTTTATATCAAAAATGACCCATAAAAGACAAAATTGTGCTTTAAATGCTTTTATATTGCTTGTTTTGTCTTTGTGATTGTATAGGTACGGATATAGCAAAAATCACAAGAAAATGATCAAAACCGGACAAACACGAACACGAGAACGGATAAAGAGTGTACAAGAGCCGGGAGAATGCTATCAAGGTCATCAATAGTCAACTCTAGTCAACCCTTGGTCAACCAAAGTCAACTCACTAAATGACAAAACTCAAAAATTCCCAAAACAGCCCTCATTGTTAAACATATTTCACAAAATACCCTAAAACCCCTAACACCATTATATAAAGGGATAACGGTCATTATCTCAAATATTAACCCAAATCATATAAACAACACCGGTCCAATTCCCTTAACAAATAACCAAGCCCAAAACCCTTTTAATTATACCCGGGCCCAAAGTCAAAAACCCAAATACTCAATCAAACTCAGAACGAGTAAAAAGGGTAAAATGAGCGGGAAATGTTGTTGTTACTGTTCATCGTCGTCTCCAGCAATTACCTCACCTCTAATCAAAGGGTAAATCTCAATTGACGTGGCCAAAAGAAGATTCTAAGTGCCAAGCTTACAGCTCAGCAAAGAAACGTCATTGAAAGGCTTTCATTGGTCCAAGCTAACAGAGAAGGATACACATGGATGCAAGGAAACACAATTAGAAGGAGTATTTTACACTAAAACCTTTGTTAAAGAAGTACAAGAGGATCAAACCACGGATTGCCACGCTGGCAATCCGTGTGCTCACTTAATGATCTAATGGTGATGATTGAGGGATCAATGATTGCAATGATTGAAAGGTTCAGATTACAAGGAGTGTCTAACAGATTGAAGACCTAGAAACTTCTCACTCCTGCTATAAATAAAAGAGCTCATCACTCACAGCAAGATATCTAGGAGTAGTTATAAAGTAGCTTATGTAATTTCAAAGTTTTTTAGCTTATTGTAATGTCAATATAAAAGTTTTGTACTCAATTTTCAGTTAATGAAATCATAGTTCACTTTCTTTTTCATAATCTGTTTTACTTAAAAGCTCTTATTTCCAAATGCGTTTGTTTATTGTTACATAAGCTCTCATAAGCTCATCTCAAGCTCTCTAAGTCTCTAAGCTTAGAATAGAGCTTAAATTTATCAATAATCTACTTAAAATTTAATACCTAAAGCTTAATATGGACTTGTTTGCTATTGGATGATAAGCTTAACCTGGAAGAGCTTATTGGACTTTACTAGCTTGTCTTCTAGACAAGCTAGAGCTGTTGAGAAGCTCCTTGAGCATATTTGCCTTGTTTATGCAAAGGCTTATGTAAGTTCACTTTAAATTTCAAGTTTTAGCTTAAATTCTGGCATTAGCTTAATGTTAGCTTAATCTCTGCTTGTTTGTACTTATAATTGTCTTTTACATCTTATTAATTAAAGTTTGAGTATCTTTTTTTAAGTTTTATATCTTAGATCTTATTTTTTTAAATTTTGTCTTATAAATCATTAAAAATCCAAAAATACTTAGCATAGCTTTAATTCAGTCATTTTGATCTTGTTTGAATGTTCTTAGTTGTTAATTAGCTTCTAATTTAGTTGATTAATATCTGTTAATTAAGTATTGTTCATAGAATTTCATTTTCAAAAGCTAAAATGGATTTGATAAGGTTTAAGGGAGTGTTTGGCACAGCAGCACTAACCAAAAGTTAGTGCTATTTGTGTACTTTTTAGTGCCTAATCTGAATTTGATTTTCATTTTTGGGTATAATTAGTTAGGATTCTAGGTTGTTTTAAGTTTGAGATTACGTTTTCATATGAATTCTAGCTTAAAATTTGAATATGTGGTCTTATTGGTCAATCATAATAGATTTTTAGCTTAACTGGTTTCTAGCTATTATTTTTGCTTTCATTGTTCTTAGTTTAGTGTTCTTAGAGTGTCCAAATAAGTTTTCTAAGTCTGCATTTAATAGTTTTAAGGTATGGGTCAATTTGGTTAAAACTGCATAAGTAGGTAATTTAGGAAAAAGTAGTTTTTTCAAGTTCAATTTTTATAGAGTAAAAGTAGTTCTTAGATTTTGATTTTTAGCATTCAAATAAGTCTAGGGTCATATTTCATCTGTTTTTATTTAGTTTTCAAAAAGTAGCTTATTTGCTTATCTGTTTTTAAGCTCAAAATTAAGCATTTTTCATTTTCTAACCAAACCAAAACTCAACTTGTTCTGAGCAATCTGTCTGTTTTCAAGTAGCTTTTTCAATGAGCATTTGTTCTCCAAAATACCTTTCAAAAGCATTTTTAAGTAGTCTTTAGGATAAGCTCTAAGTAGGTATAAGATGTTTTGCTTAAAGTTCTTATTAGCTAACTTAAATTTCAACTCAAAGTTGCCTCAAATGGCTGTTTGGTTTAAAATTATCTATAAGTGCTTATTTCAATTTTCAATTCATTGCTTATTTCCTTGTGCTTATTTCCTTTTCAGTTTAGCTCATTAGTATATTAGTAGCTTATTTTTACATTAGTAAAGCTTATTTTAGCCTTTTGAGTCATTTAAGTTTTGATAAAAGTAAAAAATAATATAGTTTAAGTGATTTTCTATCTAAAAAGGTATTTTTAGCTTATTTTTCTAGTTTCTACAAAAGTTATTTTTACAAAAGTTTTTAGTTTTTAGTCAATCTACATCTTTGTTCTTTTAGATTTTCAAAAATCAAAAAAAAATCAGAAAGGTTGAGGCAGGATTTGAACCTGTGTCCTCAACCTTCACACACACTCGTCCTACCCTCAACACACACTAACCAGTTTGCTTCAATAGCTCATCCATTATACCTTTGCATTATCTTTCTTTTATATACATTTTAAGCATTTTAGTTTAATAAGCTGTTAAAGCTTATTACACAGCTTATTCGATAAGCTGTGTAAACAAGCTTATTTTTTCTAGGTCTCTCTTAGTTCAAGCTATTTTCTGTAATTTTTCCACGATTTTTATATTTATATAGTATTTTTAAACATTTATTTTTGTTAAAAACTTTAAAAAATCATAAAAAATAGAAAAATAATCAAAAAAATATATTTCTTTTTTAGAAAATTTTCTTTATTCATATAGTTCCTAGGAAAAATAGTTTTATTTCCGTAGGGTTAAAATTGAAAATTTTCAATTTTTAAAGAAAGGGATTCGTTTCCGTTCCCGTTTTTTGTGTGTTTTAAGCTCATTTCAACTTCGTTTTTGTTTTAGTTTTCTTTAAACTTACTTTTTAGTCAATTAGAGTATATTAAAAGTAAAAAATTCATGTTAGGTTTAATTTTGGAAATTTAGGGTTTTTAATCACCGTTTAGGGTTCCCGTTTTGCGTTTTTAGTTAAAGTTTAATTTCCTGTTATTAAAGTTAGGTTTAATTGTCCTTTAATTTGCTCACTTTTAGGATTTTAGAAAACAAATCTTCTTCGAACCAATTCAAATCATTGTCTAAACAACAAACGTTGTCTCAATTTTATAAATCTTCGAGGAATACGACCCGGTAATCACTTACCGGTAAATGTACGTATTATTATATATAATTGTGAGAATTTTCCTTTCTTCCTTTGTCCTCAAGGGTAGTTTGGTAATTTTCTATACTTATATCATTATACGTGTATTATAAATTATACGAATCAGCCATCACTCTTCTTTAACCCTATAAATAGCCGAAACGATGTGCTAGTCAAGCCCTAGAAGAAAAGAAAGAAGGTTTAAGTAAGTAGGAACCAAGGTTTAAGAAGAACAAGAGGTTCTTGATTCATCTCCAAAGATTTTTGACCCATTTCACCATCTTTGAACCATTTCGAGTCCTTGTAAGTCCTATTACTTGTTCTATAAGCTCTTGATATTTTTTAAATCCTTTATAAACTTTGTTTAAACCATTTAACCGAACCCTAAATGACCTATTTTGGAAACCTTAAACCCTTGCGAAACCCTAAAAAGCTAGTATAAGCTTATTCTAATCTTAATAAGCTCATATGCACTTTTAAGATCTCAAGGAATAAGCCTTAAAACCCTAAAGCTACACGTTTGGTTTTCCTAAACCAAATGCACCCTTAAAAACCCTAAAAAGCTATTTTCGAAACCCTAATAAGCTATAAGCTATAAGCTGATTTTATAAGTTGTTCTAATAATCTATAATATCATTTTTACAAAATTGGAAACAAACCCTAAAAGCTAGAACCCATCAAGTTAGGATTTCAAACCCAAACGTGCCCATTTTGAGATTTCAAGCTCATAAGCTCATTTTATAAGCTATAAGCTCGTAAAAACTAACTTATTTTAGCTTATTGTGATAAGTTTTATGCTGCAAAATGATTTAGAGATTAAAAATACAAAGTATATGGAATTTGGACTAGAAACGTAAATCATTTTATGCATGAGGGGTATATACAGTAAATTTCAAAACTATTAAACTTTCGGGCCAAAAATGTAATTATCCTTAACTTAAAACCACAAGGACCTATTTTGCCAACTTTCTAAAATAAGGGTTAAATGTTTTAAAATTATTTATAAAGGGTTTAAATTGTAAATTAATATATATCAAAGGTATATATTGTCAATTTCAAATTCTTAAGGGTATAAAATGTAATATTTTTATATTTAATAACAAAAATATATTTAAACGTTATAAGACTCGATTTTATTAAAACCCACACATTTATCGTTTCATTCATCGATCAAAACATATAAAAATAATTATGTTATATATTTAACATAATTTATCATCCACTAGCTTTTGAAGAAACTTAAAAAGATAAAATCTTATCATTTAAACTATAACGTATCATATTACTAGGGAATTTCATGTGAGGGGCTTTCATTTGGGTAGACATTTTGACGAGTTGCTGGATTTACAATTTAAAGTGTCCTAGCTCCTCAAACATCTATTACATGACCTCTGAATTATGATAGACCGAACAGTGATATGATATGTTCACAAATTAATAAACCAAATTATTATTTACGTTAAACTTTATGAAATAAAGTTTTGAAATACAAACAATCGAACTAAGACTTGACATATTACCCCAGGTTGCGTGACGAAGCTGTTTACTTCCATTTGATTTACTTTTGCCATCAATAAGATTTCCCTGTTAATGTGAGTTTATAGGCCCACCTTTATATGTTTTTCTAAACCCCGTGGGGGGATACATGCTATAAACTATGAATATAAGTATTTTCCAACTGTATGTTATCCTGATATATTATTGCCTAAGTTTACCTCCACTGCCAATATCATTTAATCATGAACCGTTAATCACTTGTGAGTGAACGCGGATATTGTGGATAGATCTATCAGGATTGACGAATCCTGTTTGTATTTACCTGTACATGAGGTAATCAAACACACTATATTTGAGAATAATGGGTAACTTTGGAAAGTTACCTTTCCAAGAGGACAGTTGTTCCTCAATAATGTCACTGAGGTGATTTCCATGTTAACGTTTGAGTTCATGAGCTTAGGGCAATAATACTATTTTCCATGATAATTGTAATTGTACAATTATTACCACTTATGATGACTTGTATTCAACCATTTCATTACAAACCTATGAATTTCACTCAACCTTTGTGTTGACCTTTTTAGCATGTTTATCTCAGGTAACTAAGTAGTTTAAGGCACGGAGTGGCATGGACTTGAAGACGTCCAAACTTGTTATCATTTAAACTTTATGTTTTCAATGTATTTTGGGACCTCCTTTTGTAAAACTCTGATATGATATTGAATGATAACTGAATTTTCCAAAACGTCTCTTTTGAGTCGTTTTCTATGATTATGGTTGTTGATTCATGAAGTAATACCCTAATTTAGCTTCCGCTGCTATATGAATTGTCGGGGTGTTACAAAACACACCACACAAACACAAGCCGTAGCTTTTTCTTATATAATAAGCCACGAAAATAAGTTATAGTTAGCTTTAAGCCACAAAAACAACAAACCACAATAAGCACACCTCCGGTTAGCTCTTGATACCAATTGACACGATTAATAAACACCTTTTTGGGGGGTCATAATTGATCAAAATAAATAAGATAAACCATGGTTGTTTTAGTGAGAGAAAGTAGAGAGATGGTGGAAGTATGTGTGTAATATTAACATTGAAACGATTACAATTTACGCACCTAGAAATGTCGATTAATATTGACATGGGTGTATAAATGAAGTTCGAGCGAGAGTTTCAAAAAAATTTCAAAACATGTCTCTTCAAAATTTTCTATACGACTTCTAAGTAAATGTCGGCTTAGGACTCGGACTCCAAAGAAAGGAAAATGTACACTTATGCACATTATTCCTACAACAACGGGAAGTTCATATCTTCTTGGTCTTGAACAAAGTCATATAAACATTCAAAGTTTTGAATGCTCAAGAGAAGTACTAAGGAAAATGATGTTTAATCAGATATATCTCACATATTTTCCTGTTGAGCACAATTTTTCAAGATATTTTCAAAAAAAATATTCAAAATCTTTCAAAATTGTGTGCTCAACAAACTCCCGCTCCAAGTTTTCACTTTAATCTATTTTTGAGGGGGAGCATAAAATTCATAAAGTTTAAAATTATCTATCAAGTAGTTCCTATGGAAAAATAAAGTTGCTTGTCAAATTCAAACAACATTGTTTTCCCCATGCTCGTTCATTCTACAAGTGGATCAATGTACATCAACTTGTATTTTAATTCACTTGTTAAGTCAAAAATTGTCAACACGTATGCAATTTTGAGAGGGGAATAGTGATTAAAATGTGATCAATACGGCTTAATAACGGATAAGATCTTTTGGTGATATAAAAAACTCTCAATGTGTAATAAATGATTTCTCGAATATATTGATTGCTTTTTCAATGGTTTTATGGCTACTATGGAAATACCTAAAGATCAACCAACTATTCTTATTTACGGAGATATAAGGCGGTTAAGGTTAGGAATTTTGTTCCATGGTCCAGACAGAATCAGAGGGATCTATCCAGGGACACTCCATTAGATAGAGTAGAAGTCCTTAGGTATGATTAAAAAAAGGAGTAAAGTGAGATTAGGATTGAAAGGATTGAAGAATGAAAAAGAATTGCAAGGATAAAGGGTGTAAAGAAAGAACCCTTTCATACAACCTTAGGCAGAAACCAGGTCAAAGCATAATCAATCGGTAATTACAAAGCTGATTTTGGTATTGAAGACAAGTCATCATGGACCCAGTGATGTAATGCACAACCCATCCCAGCTACTCAGGATTCTCTCAAAAAACGTTTGTTTCATTTCTCATGGAGTACAACACATTTCTATCAACTTTCTCACTCCGAGATAGTTGATATTGAAAAGGTGGCAGTCCGCTCTAGCTTTCGATCACCAAATAACAAAAGTGCACTTGTAGAGTCTAGAGCCAACAAGATCAATCAAAAAAATTAATAGGACACAAATTTTAATATACAATTGTTGTTCATCATCAAGAACACAACTTATGCAAGAGTCCTACGCATTATCCTTGTGATTTTGCCAAAACATCAGAGTGACACTCTTTAGTATTCATAGTGACGATAAAAATCCTTCTAGAGTCAACATCAAACAGCTCTACGGTAGGTGACTTGCGAGATTCTATATGAATCAAGCTTTTGTCAACTGGTTATCGACAATGGTCCAGTAAATGAATTGACGACTCAAGCAATTAGAGAGTAACTAACTGATTCACTCTTATCGTGTTGTCTGCTTTGAGACATTCCACTAATGAGAACTAGCAAGTACGGTAAATCTGATGCTTATGCATTAGAGGATCTAATACTTTGAGCTGGAAACCCTGTCAATGAGATTCTTCTAAATTGAATCTACCTGATCACATGTATAATATTTTATACTGTAAAATGGTCCTCATGGAACCGGATGTTAATGTAACCGAATTTCAGGTATAGTTTATCACTAACATCAAATTTTAGGTATAGTTGACAGTGTTACAACGTCATTCCAACTGAGTCAGATTCACTACCACATGCTCATGATCAATCGACAAATATAAATACATGATGAAAGGTCAAGTACATGTGTCAAAGTCTTCTGCAAGCTCTGATATACAAGAACTTCCTCAAAGAACATCAATGATAATATTACAAGCAGGTCAAGTAAAAGATCAATGTTGAGGGAGATTGTTAGCAAACTTTCAAGATAATAAGCATGTGGGTAGAGACACAAGATCACAAGATGGCATAAGATTCCAGGATAAAGATTTAAAGATCTCAGAGTAAAAGATAAAGTCAAGGCAAAAGACCAAGATATCAAGATTAAGACAAAGATATCAAGTCAAAGATTAAGATCCAAGATCACAAGCATGAAAAAGGAACTTCAAAAGAATTCTTAAGAACACAAGGCTCCAAGATTTAAGACGTCACAAGAAGTGAAGCCATAAGTGCAATGACCACCCCTTAGGGGGAGATTGTTAGCCTCATTTTTAGTAAAGTGATAGTCATTATTTATTCCCGAGCCTTGTATAGGAAAAGTAGTTTACGGGAATTAGCTTAAGTTAATAGGACTAGGTTTTGGGCTAAAGCCCATTTGTTGTTTAATTGTTGGCCCAATATCGGCCAAGAAGGCCCAAGAAAAGCCCAAAAGGCGTCCACCCCTTATAGACTATAAATATCACCCTCCTAGCATGTTAGGAGGCTGTTGGTTCTCATTTTATTCTATGTGAAAGCCTTCCATTTCTCTCCATCTCTTTCTCTCTCTAAACCCTCTTTCTCTCTCTAGAATATATATATTTTCGTGTGTTAGATGTGGTTTGATATCATGTAACAAGTGGAAGTATTGAAACGAATAATAAACACCTTTTCAGGGGGTCAGGATTGATCAAAATAAATAAGATAAATCATGGTTGTTTTAGTGAGAGAAAGTAAAGAGAGGGTGGAAGTATGTATGTAATATTAGATTAGAAAATAAACAATGAACTTCTACACCCCTCATGGAGAGTCGTAAGTGGTATATATAGGCCTAATACATGCCATCTTTCCCTCTTATACATTATTAGTCCCTGCGTATAGCAGTTGGTCTATAGCTAGTCCAATTCATGTGTAAGACGCTAGCTTTACATAATAGTAAGGCTAACATCATATTTAAAGAGGGGAGATATTAAATTGTCCCTTTATAAAAAATAAATCTTCTATACATAAAGTGAATCAATAAACTTACTTGCCCTCATAGAAACCCATTAGGTGTTTAATCATCTATATATATATAATAAAAGAAGGTTTTTTTGAAATTTTACCACCTCATTTAATCCATGCTGGCATATAAGCCACGTCATCTTTAAGAAACATTTCTCCCGATCCTTTAGTTGACTGCCACCGTCAATAACTATCAAAACTATATCCTTTCCAAATCCACTCTCAACTATCAATTCAAATAAGCAGATCTCTAAAGTATAATAGACTTTCCCATTGCAAATCTATAGAAGGTAATCGATGATTCTTTTTCTTTATAATTGTTAGACCTAATCCATATTTAGTTGATTTTTTTAATTTATAGTACCATATTTTTTCAATTCTTTGATTTATTGTTTCCTAATTAGAGGTATGCATAAATTGGTTATGGTTTATGGTTATGATACTAAATTAATTTGTGCATATGTCCATTCTTTTAGGCGATTTTTTATATAACAAATTTATAGGCAGTTGAATGACTTCTTTGAAATTTTTGTTTATGATTGTAGACATTATGAAAAAACCTATTCTTGATGAAGTGCTCACAAGTGTTAGATGAAATGCCTAAAAGAAATATCCATCAAGGTATCATGGAAAAACGAATTTTCAATTATGCCTCATCTTTGAAAGGTTTCAAAGTGCACACATACACTTTTGATTCTTAAAACTTGTTAGTTCATTGCTAATTATCATAATAACAGCCAAATTGTATGTGTGTTTCTGATTGGCCTAACTCAAAGTTCTTCCTTGATCATAAATTTTTTGGTTTTGATGATAGATAATTATTGACTTTCAGTCGGTGAACTAAATTGATTATGTTCGCTAATGAAATAAAATTATGTTTATCAATGTTTGTTAGGAAGTATTTCTTAATAGTTCTATTTCTAAATATAACTGGAACTTACAAAATGTGCCACTTTGTTATGCTAAATTTCTTAATGGTTCAATTGCAATGGGGTGAGTTTTAAAACTAGTGTGACTCGATTGAAATTCTGGTCTGTTTCATAAAAAAATTACGTTTCATTCATCTTAATTCCTATAACATATGTTTACTCAACATTTTTTTTAATTATTTGTGTTCATCAATCCGTTAAAGCGTGATTTCAGGTTCTAATTGATATGCTTTTGATTCAATATTCTAATATGGCCAATTTTTAGGTTTTGTCCACCAAGTGTTCGATATAATGTTTAGTTGAAATAAATGGATGAACTTAATATTGCGGTCATAATGTTTAGTTGAAATATTCTATGTAATCTTTAGTTGAAATAGTTCTATATAATGTTTACTTGAAATAGTTGTCCACCCAGTGTTTGATATAATTTTATTTTAAAGTTTTGGGATATGATAACCTTGATCTACATATTTATGAATTTTCTGAATAATGTCATTCATGTGTCACCTATTCCTTCATACTATATCGTATATATCCACTAAACTCAACCACGATAGGGTTGACCATCATACTATGTCTTATCATAAAGGTTTATTAACAAAGTCCTTTTTTTATTTTTGAAGTTACTTTGGGAAGGACATGGAATCAGAGGAGGTGAAGCTATTGAAAACTGGAATAGGTATCATGATATGAATAAACTATTTGTTCATGTGTTTGATTTTGGATAAATGTGCCCCTATTGGTTGTTATTTTTTTGTCGGTGTTCTACTTGTAGACTACAATACCTGAAATGGCCTTTTTGATTTTTTGCTTTCTGGTTTATGAGATTATTCAAAAATCCGTATTTTTGCTGTTTTATTTAGTCTTTGAAGTTAAAATATTTTTTTTGATTTTTTCTTAGAAAAGTTAATGATTATGACTATTGTTAATCCTTCAAAGCGACCCCTTTAACTGCTACATACCTAACAAGCTTGTGCCTAGCCAAATACAAACCAAAAATGCATGTTCCGCCAATGCAGTGGCCTAGGTGCGCTTAGGCCAAACTCAAAAGTAACCATTTTTGCTAAAATTGGGTATTTCCTATAAGCATGGTCTTAGTCACGCTTAAGTAAAAACTCAAACAAAGCCTTCATATGTGGATCATAAGGGTCCGTCTCTAACAAGCCTGAACGCCTGGTTTAAAGCCAAGAAATGGATTGTTTTACTCATTTAACTTGATAATTCTTTTTTTGAGTTGATATTGTAATAATAAGAACAAATTTCAAAGAACGATAAGCGTCCATTTGAAGGGGCCTAATTAACCCTTGATTCTTCGCCAAGGACCAGGCTTGGTGCACATCAGTTTGTTTGTAAAAAGATTGTTCAACAAGGATGTCACTATAAGTTTTATTCATCAGCGTATGTTTGGGATTGACATTACTTGTGACAATTCTCTCTTATACAGGTGACTTTTATATATTACTTACACTTTTCATTTAGTGCTAAAATGTGGCATATACAATGTTGTTCTTTTGGTACTCATGTTTTCATTCACACTTTGATACTTTATCCAATGTTACATTATTATCGCTTTGGCCATTTAACTTGCTACAATTATGCATGAAGTTATTATGTAACTACCGCTGCAGGCAAGATCATTTCTAGGGGAATCAAATGCTCTAAGGTCACCATGAAATCAAAAATGGGAAGGTAATCTAATTTAAAACTACTACAGTAATTGTATTATCTCATTGAATTTATGTTTATGATCACCCCCATGTTATGATTTATGTTTATCGTTGCTCCTATATGAAAAGAACATAACTAAGGTTGGTTGATAATGCAGGGACTTTCCAATAGAAATGTTGTGGCAACAATTAAGTGGGGTTGAACCCACTCTCTTTCTGGTCCTTTTTTAAGCTTATAAATACTTTTTGTTAAGTTATACCTACAAAAACTATTATTTGGTCTTTCAACCTACACTTGCAATCATGTATTGTAAGATTATCCATGTGAACTTATACCAATGAGTATGTAAGGTATGCATACCTAATTATACTATGATCTAATTAGTTTTGTATATGTTATTACTGTATTTATATTTTGGTACACAAAATGAATCGACATACATGTTGTGATATCTAAATGGAAAAGCTTAAAGGTTTGATGTATGTAAATGAACATAATGAATCAAACAGTACATTGAACGTTGTTTATCATGAAGTGAAACATATCTACTGTCTAATGAGAACTTTAGTTTTATGTTTGATTTTTTATGTCACTTATTTGTGTCCAGATACCTTTTCAATTATTGTGCAAAATTTCACTTATCGTTTGAAAATTAAGATTATTTTCTTCAACTATTTGAACAAGGATTGTAAACGTCATCCGCTTTTGTTCTTTAACTGTTTAGGTGGATCTTTATTGTTATTTCATATACTGTATATAGACAAGCATATATGCTCTATTAATCAGATTAAAAAAGATTGGAAGATGAGTTATTATAGAATGTCTGTGAAAAAGCGTGCTTTTACAAACAATTTCTATTTTATAATTTTTATAAGCCACCAATGATTTATCACGGGTTTATAGGCTAGTTTAAGAAAATATAACAGAAGTCGTTTGATTTTCTGACAAGCTTTAGGGTTTCGTTGGTAGACACACGATCAACATAAAATTAGATCTGCCTCTCTAGTATTGTTTAAGAATCATGTGGATTTGCAGATCATGTGAGAGGGAGAAATGAGAAGAAATGGAAGAGATAAGGAAGTTTTGGAATTGTTTATAACAATAATGTGGGTGAAGATTTCATAGTAGATGGTACGTTGTTTGTATTTTTATTCAACCTCAAGAGTGGTGAGAATTTTTTTGTTTTAATATTCAGATACACGTTTTTCAAGGCAATACTACCTTTTGTTAAAACATATTAATACGATAACAACTTATTAAAAACATATTTAAGTAGGGGTGTTCGCAATTATGTTAAAACTCATAGGAACCATAAATCAAAACCGAACTAAATTGTAACCGAATCGAATTTGCTAAAACCAAACCAAATTAAATATTCATTTTTCGGTTTGGTTATGGTTTTGGTAATCTAAACTAAAAACCGAATTCATATAATATATATATATATATATATATGTATATATATGTTATATTTATATAAAAATGGATATTAAAACTCTTTCCTAGTATAATTATAGCTTTTTTTAAGCTTTAAAAACATTTTAGTGCTAAAAATCAAAATAAATAAATGAATAAATAGTTAAAATTATGTAATTTGAGTTATTCTGTTTGATTTTCGATCTGATTTAATCCAATTTGAATTCGATTCACTTTTCAGTTTTACCAAAAAAATATTAACCAAACTGAATAAACCGAACAACTAGATAACCAGACCAAAACACACCTATATTCAACACCTTTAAACACAAGCCTAATAAGTTGAACCGCGAATTCAACTAGATCCACCAAACATCTTTGTTATCCCAACCCTAAAAACAACCCAAATATCAACTATAGAAACGATCATCCAACGTTCATAGAACCCTAGCCACACAGTTACAAAATCACAAAACAAGATTTCTTCATCTCTATTTGACATATATGGATCTTATTCTTTCAAATGAGATCTGAACCCCAACAAAATTGTTGGTTTCTTATTCGACAAATTGAATTATATTAGAACCATTCTTAGTTGTTTTCTTGAGGTAATAGTCCATCCGAGAATCTTGATTCATAATTAACCCAATAGTTATTTATGTTGTAATCGATATAGGAAAGATGGTATGATGTTTCTGTTGCTAGTATAAATATTGTTCTAGTTTGTTTGATTCATTTTATGATAAATTTCCTCAAATATTAAAAAAACAGAAGTATAATGCTTGTACACCAATTTTATATGGTTTCCAAGTTTCGCTCTTCTGTGACAATTTTTATCTATATATCTAACGCCTGTGACGAATAAACATTTTGCCTACATTGTCTGATCTTTTACACTGAAGGGAACACTAGAGATTTCTTAGGCTTTGTTTAATACATACATTCATTGAGGGTTTTTTTATAAATACGTAAACTCTTCTTGTGCTGTATAATCTATTTGTATGGGCTAATGATGATTAAAAATTATCCTCTAATTTTGATTATTTACTATGAAAAGGAAACTAGACATTTATGAGGTTGTAATGAACAAGTGCAATACCCGCGCTGCACGGGTCACTTTGTGTTCCCATATTTTTTAATAAACATTAATGATGACTCGATCACACTTCTACCCAAAGTAAATGATGCGTTGACGATGATGTTCAAAATCCGCTCAAGTTCAGCTCACAAATCCGCTTTCACACTTTTTTGGTTAATATTTCTTTACAACTCTCTTTCGGTGAAAACAGTCAAATTATTTAGGTATGTGTGTAATGGTTGGCCTCAAAACTTTTTTTTGACTCGACAATCACAAACTTTTGCTACTGTTACTGTGAAGTTTCAATGAAAAAGACAAAGAATTGGAGGGAAAAACTATTTTATTTCACTAACTCCCAAAGAAAACAGAATTACAAAGTATTTATAAACTAATCTATCAACTATTCTATATTTACATAACTAGTCCTTTAAGTTACAACACTCTACAACTAAAGTCCTTTGACTTATCCTTGACCTTCTCTTGCACACTCCCCCTCAAGTGGGGAGTGGGATGGAACAGACATTCCTAACTTGCTTAATTGAGTGTTATGTTAATCCACTGTAACTACTTTAGTGAACACATCAGCCAGCTGGGATTTTGTGTTAACATAGGATGGATTGATTAAACCATCTTTCATTTGATCTCTAACAAAGTGACAATCCACCTTTATGTGCTTTATCTTGGCATGAAACACTGGATTAGCTGCTATGTATAATGTTTCCTGGTTATCACAGAATAAATCAACTTGTTGTAGGTCTTTGATTCCAAAGTCTTTGAACTAACTCACCAACCAGGTTACTTTACAACAAGTAGGAGCTATTGCTCCTTGACACTATAGCCTGTTTCTTTAACTTCTAAGAGACTGGTAAATCTCCTAGAAGAATGTAGTAACCTGTAGTGGACCTCTTTGTCATAGGTTAATTAGCCCAATCAGAGTCACAATAAGCCTTTAATTTCACAGCTGAGTTTTTAGCCAATAAAATTCCTTAACCTGGAGCTTGCAACAAATACTTCGTAAATGCTTAACAGGTTTCATATGAACTAAAGTTGGGGACTACATAAACTGGCTTAGAAGTTGAACTATGTAACATATATATGGTCTAGTAATTGTTAGGTAGATTAACTTCCCAATTAATCTTCTATATACTTTAGGATCAGCGAAAGGAGAACCAACATATGCTTGTAGTTTCATATTAGGATCCATTGGAAGCTTGTAAGTCTTATGATTCAGAATACCACCTTCCTTTAGTAGCTCTATTGTATACTTATGTTGAGAGATTAAGATACGTTGAGAAGATTTTGACAATTCTAAACCCAATAAATGGCTTAAATCCCCTAAATCTTTCATATGAAAAGTAGAACTCAGCTGAGATTTGAGTAGTTAAATCTCTGACTTATCATTACCAGTAATCAACAAGTCATCCATATATACTAAAATAGCAATAAACTTCTGATTATCCTTCTTTACAAACAAGGAATAATCAGTCTTTGATTGTACAAATCCAAAAGAGATAAGAGCATAAGACAACTTAAAAAACCATTGTCTGGGTGCCTGTTTAAGGCCATACAAGGACTTTTTGAGCTTACAAACCAAACTTTTATCTAACTGGGAATCAAAATTGACCTTCTCCCCCTTACCAGCATACCCCAAGGGTACTTTCATGTATACTTCTTTAAACAAATCTCCATGAGATATGTGTCTTGCACATATCTCATGTGTCATGGATGTTGGTCCTCTCTAATCAGGTAGTCGTTTAGCTTGTGGTGTTCATTATTGTGAGGGTCTCTTTGTGTGGTTTCCTTCTCATGGGGGGGTGTCCCTATAGGGATTTATGTATGTAGTTTGTTGTGTGTTAATAATATTATTGCCTTACAAAAAAATGTAAAAAGGCATTAGAAACTTCTATTTGACAAGTGTCCCATCCTTTTAGTGTAGCAACAACTAACAAAGATCTGACTGTTACCATTTTTGAAACCACAACAAAAGTTTCTTGATAATCAATACCAATTTTTTGTCTATTCCATTGCACAACAAGTCTGGCATTCTTTATCTCCTTAGTACCATCAGCTTTCAACTTAGTTTTAAAAATCCAATAACTCCCTATAGCTTTCTTTTTAGGAGGTAATTCAGTGAGTTCCCATGTATCATTCTCTTCCAATGCTCTTAGTTCTGAGTCCATTACAAGACACCAACCAGGATCTCTAACAGCCTCCTTGAAATTTGCAGGATCTTTCAGAACTAAAAGTGCAGCAAAAAATGATTGAAATTTTGATATAAAGGGTGTTTGGGATACCTGATTTGCTTTTGGTGTATGAGTTAAAGCAAAGTATTTAAGTGTTGGTGGTAAAGGTGATTGCCTAGATGATCTTCAGAGGTATGGGAGGAGGTGGTGGTTGTTCAAAAGAAGTTGTCTCAGTTTGTGTGTTTTTAGGAATTGATGCAAGGGAAGAAATAGAGGAAGTAGTATTATGATTAGGAATATTAAGTTCAACTGGTTGTTGTTCAGTAGGTAATGGTATAGAAAAATCATCATAGAATTAAGTAGTAGTTTGACAAGGTGATGTAGTTGGTAAAGGTGATAGAAACTGATTCCCATTCCCGGAAGAAAAAGGAAAGATATGCTCAAAAAATGTAGCATCTCTTAACATAAATGATGAGTGATTTTGTAGGTTGTAAAATTTGTAACCTTTTTTATTGGAAGGATAACCTAAAAATACATAGGGTGTTCCTTTAGGAGCAAATTTATCAGGTATCCTGGAGGGATTACTAACTATAGCAACACATGCAAACACCCTTAAATGTGAGTAAGAAGGAACTTGACCCAACAAAATCTCATAAGGAGTCTTATTCTTAAGCACAGAAGATAGGAGTCTATTTATCAAGTAAGTAGTTGCAGTAACATAATCACCCCAAAACATTAAAGGAAGATGAGAGTGAAATCTTAAGGCTCTTGCAGTGTCTAAAATATGTCTGTGCTTTCTTTCTACTCTACCATTTTGTTGTGTCCTGTCTACATAAGAGGTTTGATGCTGAATACCTTGACTTTGCAGATATGGACCACATTCACCTTTAATAAATTCTAGTGCATTATCAGACCTTACAACCTTGACTGTTTTATTAAACTAAGTATGCACAAACTTGAGAAAAGCTTTTAGAGCCAAAAAGGAATCAGACTTATGAACTAGAAGATAGGTCCAAGTAGCTCTACTAAAATAATATACTATGGTTAAAAAATACCTATAC
Organism: Tanacetum coccineum; assembly: GCA_026074375.1. Classification (NCBI taxonomy): domain Eukaryota; kingdom Viridiplantae; phylum Streptophyta; class Magnoliopsida; order Asterales; family Asteraceae; genus Tanacetum; species Tanacetum coccineum. The sequence continues at coordinate 1,579 of BQNB010075141.1, read as the reverse complement.
TTCTCAGCTATAGCAACCTTATAAGGCCCCCATATATCAATATGAATCAAATCAAAAACCTCAGTACTATGAGAATCACTTTGAGTATAAGGTAGTTTTGCAAATTTAGCCGTGGGACAAGACAAACACTATGCACTATGAGATTTAGACATAACAACATGCAAATCTTTCATATGCTTGAGTTTTGAGTCTGATACATGACCAAGCCTATGATGCCGTAAAGCATAAGCATCATTATCTGTCTTATTTAATGAATTCAAACTGCCTCCTGCAGAAAGAAATTTTTTATATACAACAGCTTTTACCAAAGAACTAAAAACTTGATCCACCTTATTAGGTGGAACATTTAGAAGATGATAGAGACCAGACTTCATCTTACCTAGTCTTGTCACCATCTTAGTTGCCATGTCCTGAACCATACAAAATTGAGGATAAAAAGAAACAACACATTGACTATCTTGAGTCAATTTTAGAACCGATAATAAGCTGAATTTAAAAGAAGGTACTACCAAAACATCCTTGAGTAAAATACCATTGTTCGGCCTTATTTTACCCACATAAGATATCACAGAAGTGTTTCCATTTAGTAATTTTATTTGTGGTTTTATATGTAACATGTAAGGATCCAAAATATCTTTATCTACAAGTGTCATATGGTCAGTGGCTCCAGTATCATAAATCCAGTCCTGATGTGTTTCAAAAGCTTTAAATTTATAATGACTGATAGTACCGATTTATTATAGGGAAACACACGGGCAAAAGTATAACCCACGTATGTAGTATAATTTTTAGGTAAGACCAGGTCGTCCTACGAGATTGGGTATTCTAAGAAATAGTCGATAAAATTACGAAAATGTACTTATCTTATAGACTGTCACGGATCTGAAGATAATGATTTGATTCAAGAAATAAAGGACATGTTTGGTTAAGAAACAAGAAATATTATGGATAAACTTGAGTGATTCACGAATAAAATTATAATCAATTTAAGAACGTTTAATTACTTATAAAGATTATCTATTGTTCATAATGAAAAACCCTTTCGGCCTTTATCTTTTATTATGAAAAATGCTTTAAGTGTAATTCGTGTTTGATAATGAGTAATATAAATTTGCTAAACCAATTTCGTTAGACAAGTGGTTTAGCGTTAAACCCTTTTGTACTTGGGTTAATGTTCGTTTACTTAGCCAATCCTCACAATGCAAAGGTTTAGTTGTCATAGACAAACAAAACTGAAATCAACCACTTAACCGGAGTCTTTTGACCTGTATCCGGAATGAGTAGGGATCAAACGAAGATTAAAGATGTCCAAGTTCAAAAGCATCAAACTTATATTATTCGTATCAAAAGTTTTATTCAAAAGTAAAGTTTGATCCATAATAATTGTAACATCCGGCAATTTTCGGAATTTTAAATGACCATTTTAAACTTTTACTGTTTGGGCCCGATTTGACTATTTGACTTTCGATCTTTTAATGTCACATAAGAATGATTACCGCGTAACCGGTAAAAAATTTTCGGAACAGATTTTAATAATAAATCATATTTATTATTACACAGCTCTCACGTGCAAATTTAT